>OX457036.1:31672844-31860344 GCA_949752735.1 Lumbricus terrestris
ATCTGACTGACAGATCATCGTGACTATGGACGACGACGACGACGACGCTCTATTCAATCCGGGTCTCGGTTTGTGTCATTTGTCCTTTCTTCTTCTCGGCATCAGACCTACTCTCCTCTATCTTTAGTGTACCACATGATTTTTTACTCTGATCTCTTGTAATTCCCTTGCCTGCCAGCCCTCCTTCACATCAGCAGCTCTCCTTCGTTCTCATGCCTTCCATGTTGCTCAACTACTCGACTGAATCGGTCTAATTTTTTTCTTCGGCCCTAGCCTACTACGATGGTCGTCGTCGTCATAATAATATATGTCGCATGTGAATGTATACGGTGTGGTCGGCGTATAGGTCGACGGTCGACGTCGCTCGATGCAACTGCAGCGCTGCATGTGACGATGGCTGGAGGTGATGACAAAGAGGGGCCGCCGTCTACTACTACTACTACTGCAGTACTACGGCGGCGGCCATTGAAACTCGAAGCTAGAATGCCAGTCGTCCCTTTCAACTCTCTGCTTTGCCTTCTCTTCTCGTCTCCATGCGTGTTGTGAGTGTGAGGGCGACTTTTGTAGCGTGTCTTTGGATGGTACTTAAAAGGCGCCGTTTAGTGGAAGTAGTAGTAGTGATAATAGTTATAGTATATAGAAGTAGAAGTAATGGTGATAGTGGTACACTGGTGGTAGTTACAGGCTGGCAGCCTATCAGTAGCAATATCATCAATATTATTATTTTGTTCACCTAAAGGATATCACCATTGGAAATCAAAAACAAACTGAAGAAACGAAACTATAATTTCTTCTCGAACGCTTACACCTTGGAAAGTTGTTGCCCTATTGTAATGATCACTATTATTGTTTTGCCCAATGTAAAAAATCACTCACTCAGGCTCTAAGAACCAAAAATAAGATGTGCGGTCAAGCTTGGAGAATATTATATTCATCGTCACGGGGTTTGGTCTAAAGGTCCTCTAAAAGCAACGGCGCTAATTATTATTATTATTATTATATTATTATTCACTCCACCCTAATATCCATCGCTGTAGAACATAAAAAGACAAAATTGTAACAAGCAACCCCAGTCTCCCCTATCATTATCATTATCATTATTATTATTGATTATTATCATTATTATTATTATTACTATTATTATTACTATTATTATTATTGTCATTATTATTAGTCATTATTATTATTATCAAACCACCCTAATAATAACCCAGATTTTGTCGAATAACAATAGTATTTATAATATTAAAGTTCATGTTCATATATATATTTATAATAATAATAATAATAATAATAATAATAATAATAATAATAATAATAATAATAATAATACTACTAATAATAATAATAATAATAATAATAATAATAATAATAATAATAATATTAATATGTCGATAATAGCCTAGATAATAATAATAATAATAATAATAATAATAATAATAATAACAATAACAATATTAATAAATATATATATAATTTATTTATTATTATTATTATTATTATTATTATTAATTTATTATTAATTATTATTAATTGATCCTCCTAAGATGTTCTCTCAGCTCCCATAGATTGATGTACACTTTAAGATGCAGCCCGTGCACAGGGCACGTCCTGCTGGACAAATTCGACGGACTCCTTCGGAACGGCTTGAGTGCAGTCCTCAACATCGCCCTGTCCAATGACCAATGGCTACAAGCATCTTTACCGGTGAGGATGGGTGGATTAGGAATTCGCCGGGTCGCTTCGCTTGCTCTTCCCGCCTTTTTGGCTTCCGCTGCAAGCACCCGAGCACTCTAGTCCTCCATGCTAGGCAATGCCTATCCCGAAATCGACGAGTGGGTTGAGTTGATGAAGCATCTATGGTGTACTGAGAGCCAATCTGGGCTACCAGAGAGTATAGTGTGGCTCATAAACAATCAAGTTGAGACAAACCTCTAATGCAGAAGATGATTGCCGAGCTGAGCATTGCACTTTCCGACCCATACCATAAAGCACGATTCATGACAGCCGCAGCACCTCTCGCGGGTGACTGGCTTTTCGCCCTCCCCGTGACATCATGTGGATTACGACTATATACGACGAAGCTGTCAGAATTGCGGTAGGACTCCGGCTGGGAACATGCATTTGCGAGCCTCATGCTTGCCCATGCGGAGCCCGAGTGACAGCAAATGGAGCACATGGTCTTTCCTGTGGCCTTGGACCGGGACGGATCGCAAGACACGCCACATTAAACGATCTATTCAGCCGGAGTCTCACACGAGCGGGATTCCCAAATATCAAGGAACCACCCGGTCTCTCTAGATCTGATGGCAGACGTCCGGATGGTCTTACGCTGATTCCTTGGTATAAAGGCCGAAACTTCGTATGGGACGCCACGGTGATTGACACTGTAGCTCCTTCTTACATCAGTGGCGTAGGCAAGGGGGGGGTTTCGGGGGTCAAACCCCCCCCATTGGCTCCGGAAAAAGTTTTTTTTAATGTTATTTTTCCATTTAAGTAAGAAAAAATAGCAAAAAACAGGGTTTCCGGCCATAAAACCCCCCATGAAAAATTCCTGGCTACGCCACAGTCTTGCATCCCTGCGACATCCTTGTCTGCAGGTGCGGCAGCGGAAGTGGCGGCTACGAGGAAGGTCGACAAGTACAGCCATCTTACTGCCACTTATCTCTTTGTTCCGCTGGCCTTCGAGACCATGGACCCCATCAACATTGAGGGAATGAAGCTACTTAAAGATTTTGGGCGACTGCTGACACGAATTACCGGAGACCCTAAAGAGACAACTTACCTATTCCAACGGTTTTCTGTCTGCATCCAGCGATTCAACGCTGTTGCCTGCAGGGGCACATTCGAAAAACAGCCACTGCCATCTTATTAACTGTTCATTCCTGATTCTTTAGGTTTTATTTGCATAATAATAATAATAATAATAACGGGTTTTCTTTTCCAAAGCATTTCAATCACTATCCAGCGCTACAACGCCGTTGCCTTCCAGGGCACCTTGTCTGGATTTCCCGGGGCCATGGACCGGCCACCCTAAACAAACTAAAATTTATATGTAAAAACTAAATCGTAACTGTATAATAATAATAATAATAATAATAATAATAATAATAATAATAGCCCATTATTATTATTATTATTATTATTATTATTATTATTATTATTATTATTATTATTATTATTATAACAATCATTTATTAAACGAAACATGTTTTACAAGAAAAAGCATAAAAAGTTCTTTGTTCATGAGTTAGCGACCTTCATCACAGGACAACTGTGGGAATTATTATTATTATTATTATTATTATTATTATTATTATTATTATTATTATTATTATTATTATTATTATTGTTGTAAAACAGACAATTTCCTATTCTAACATCTACTCCGAAGAGTACTAAATGCAACTATAAATCTAGGACCTCGTCCCCGGTGTCATGCAAAAAAATGTTTATGATTATTATTATTATTATTATTATTATTATTATTATTATTATTATTATTATTATTATTATTATACGAAAACCATCATTTATTTCCAATTCAAACTGTGAAACACCAACTAGCTGTGCCTGATGAACAGTGAACGCCTAGCAAAACGCTAGCATAGTGTGTTAATAGTTTTCCCACAATTGCATACTAAATCTAAAGTGACAAGGCATTATTAAAAGCATCATTTATTTCCAATTCAAACTGTGCAATACCAACTGGTTGTGCCTGATGAACAGTGAACGCCTAGCAAAACACTAGCATAGTGTGCTAATTGCTTTCCCACAATTGCATACTAAATCTAATGTTGGCCTATAGTGCATTTATTGTTAGTATGGTTGGTCGTCCCCGACTCCGGTTGGTTGTGTGAACGTGCCCCTGAATGCTATGGCGTTGAATCTTTGAGTGCATATAGATAATTGTTGGAACAAGTGCACAGTCTCACGAGGGTCTCCAGAAACGGCGGCCATGCGACATCTCAACTCAATCAAGAATTCGCGTCCTGTCCGATTGACGGGGCCCAGCGATTCGATGGCGACGGGCACGAAGTCGTGGGTGGCCGAAAGGGTTGAATATTTGGCGCACTTCCGGTTTGCGGCGTGTTCGGCTGCCCCTCCAGGCATTGCTGCCGTAATGTTGAGGTAGGAGGCAGCACAAGTATGGATGGATGTTGCATCCCATGCGACATACTTGCCCCTCGCCCAGGGGACCAATGGTGCTCCGTCCGGTCTCTTGCCATCTGTGCGGATCAGGCCCGGTGGTTCCTTTGAGCTTGGAATGTCAGCTTTTACAAGTGCTCTCCAGATGATGTCATTCATGGCGAAGTGGCGAGCAGCTCTACCCGCAGATCGTCTGCATACAAGCCCGTGGTTGCCTCCGGGATCGGAGATCTCACCGCACTGGCATTGATGCGGTGCACAGAGTTCGAGACCCAGTCGGAGACCAACCGCGACTCGCACGACCTCATTGCTGAGACCCAATCCGCATGAGACCACGGGAACAGTCGAGAGCCAGTCTCCAGCGTGGGGTGATGTCACTGCGCCCAACCTTGCTCGCGGTTTAGTGGATCGATGTTGGCAGATCACACTGCAGCCTTGTCAGCGTCAATCAAAGGCCTATCCCAGGCCTTTTGGCTGGTATACAAGAGCTGGCTCCTCTCCTCCAGGACGTGTTGATTTTCGGGTCTCCAGGATTTCCTCCGCGTATGCGTCACTCCACACCTCCGTGTTGAGCACGGCGTCCACGAGCGACTTGGTTGATGCAGCTGAGGCCAAATAGGCTGAAGAAGCCAGCATCGAAACGCGTCTGACCCCGAGTCCGCCGTCTCTGATCGGAAGAGTGGCCTGAATCCACTGCAGATCGCTGAGCTCGATGTTAATGATCTTTTCCAGTCCAATCCGCATTTGTTCGTCCATTTTTACCAGTAAGGGATGATTCCAGCACGGTGCTACTCTAAAAAGATATGTCATTTTCGCAGCTCCATTAAAGCACGACCGCAGCAGCATCAGTGCCGCCTGTGTCTGGAGACATGCCAGGTCGCTCAAAGCCCGTTCAAGCGAATTGCTGTGCTCGAGGAGCACTTCATCCAGAGCATCCTCTTTGAACAGTGGGGCGCCAAGAAGGATCAATGAGTCGCGGTCCACCCTGCGGAAGCCATCAAATTCCTCGCCCGCTAGCTCGACCTCCGAGCAGTATTCGCATTTGTTTCTGCTCAGACAAATGCCGAGTGAGGTTTCCAGCTCTTTCATAACGGTCAGGTCCTGTCGTACTTCTTCCAGCCCTCCGCCCAGCGAGAGGTCGTCCAGGAAGCCGAGTCTGAAACCGGACCGCAACGATTGTAGGGTCGACTGCAGCGGCAGACAGAATAGCAGGGGACCCAAAGGATCACCCTGTTGCGGTCCCATCTGTGACCGTACCACAAAGGGTCCAAATTGTAGAAGGGACTGCGCCGAGTACGCCTGATGGATGAATGCGTAGAGTTCCGGGATAGTTTCGTGGACTGCCTTTAGCATGACATCTCTTCGCAAGGTGTTAAAAGCGTTTGCAAAGTCGAGCTTTACAAAGACGTGATCCTGAGGCATATCCGTTAGTCTCATTTCAACGAGTGGCAGGTTGTTGGTGCAATCGCGTAGCATTTTCAAGTTCGAGAGTAGTGGTATTATTATTATTATTATTATTATTGTTGTTGTTGTCGTTGTTTTTGTTATCATTATTATCATTATTATTATTATTATTATTTAGAATTATTGCTTTTTTAATTGCATTCTGGAATGGCTACAACTCGTCAAGATCAGGTGAAGTAAAGGTGCCTTGGAAGGCAATGGCGTTGAAACGTTGTATTAAATTCGCAATGCGCTGGAAAAGAAAGCTGGTTATTATTATTAATTATTATTATTATTATTATTATTATTATTATTATTATTATTATTATTATTATTATTATTATTCGAAGTAGTAGCTCTAGTAGTAGTTGGCCTATATATAGTAGCTTAGTAGTGGTATTATTATTATTATTGTTGGTGTTGTCGTTTTTGTTATCATTATTATCATCATCATTGTTACAGATATTTTTCGTTCACACCACTACAATGCAATCTTTCTAAATGAATTTGCATATTCGTTCCACTTTTAACGTTAGAAATCGATGTATATCAAGTTGTCAACAGACGCATTTCCCTCTCGAACTTGAAAATGCCGCGCGATTGCACCAACAACCTGCCACTCGTTGAAATTAGACTAACGGTAAATTACTGGACCGCTAGTCGCTCTACCATCTGACAAGTATATGAAGCAGGAAATGTACTACTCGAATCACTGACCGACAGAAAATATTTCGATTATTATTATTATTATTATTATTACATAAATTTCTTACGCGCGCAAGGTCACACCAAAGTGTGAATCTGAGGCGCGGATAGTCAATGTACTGGAAGAGATGATTGTTGGTCGTAATCTTCCAGTCTTGGTGGCGAGCGGTGTTAAGAAGAGCGGCTAAATCTTCGGGGGTCTTAATGCTCCTCTCGGCACGTGGGTTATCGTTTATCGCACAGAGAACCAGAAACAGTTTTTAATCTTTCTTATTTTGATTAATTATCGATTTCACGTATGCACATCGTATTTGCGACGCAAAGGTTCGTCAGCCACTCATGCACGTGATTAGAGCAGGAAGAAGACCTGACCGACGATTCCAATTGGGGCGTAGACTCAGAACCGACCTGGGCTGGCGAATCAAAGTCCACCGTGCCCACCTTCTCGTGGGGCGACCTGTTAGTAACCCTCCGTATGGAGGGGTGAACGAACGGGGACGGATGGCAAACGGGGGGAAGGCAATGGCAAACCACCCCTTATCTTCTGCCAAAAAAAACAGTCATGATGTATCCAAGGGGAAAAACAACGATAGTCGCCAAAGGTGAGACCCTCAGGCCCGAGGGTGATTTAATGGCTACTGGGGAAGAGCACAGTGACGAGTCGGGAGCTTCGGGTCCGAATGTAGCCACAGGACCAAAGCCGAAAGGACGTCCAGCGGCGGATATGGCCAGGAAGCAAAGACTTGACATGAGCTGCAAAAATCTATGAAGGTCGGAACATGGAATGTCAGAAGCATGCAGAGCGGGAAGATGGACATCATCCAAAAAGAGATGGGAAGGATGGATATAGCGAAACTGGGATTATGTGAGACCAGATGGAAGGGAAAAGGACATTTCAGATGGAACGGGTTTAAGATAGTAATGTCGGGGCAGGGGGAGAGAGGGAGGAACGGAGTACGGTAGCAATTATTATTATTATTATTATTACATAAATTTATTACGCGCGCAAGGTCACACCAAAGTGTGAATCTGAGGCGCGGATAGTTAGCCGCCAGAGGAAGATGCCGTTAAAGGTCCATGTGCTTGAAAGCCAAAGAGAAATAGTGAGTTTTGAGCCGTTTTTTGAAGGTAGGGAGTGAATTTGAGCAACGAAGAGAGAGTGGAAGTAGATTCCATTCTTTGGGAGCAGAGGCATGGAATGCACGTGAGCCCATAACAGTTCTGCATCGAGGTTCAACTAAAAGACCCATGTTTGATGATCGCAGGCAACGAGGAGGAATATAAGGAGTAAGCAGTGACTGAAGGTAGCGAGGTGTTCCGGTAGAGAGGGATTTGTAGGTTAAACAGGCCAATTTAAATTTAATCCTAAACTCGACAGGAAGCCAATGCAGCTGATGAAGTAAAACTGAGGAACTTGATCGTAGTGGGACACGCAGCACAACCCGAGCTAAAGAATTTTGGATGCGTTGCAGCCTATGTAGCTCATAGTCAGAAATGCCAACAAAAATCGCATTAGCATAATCAAGGCGAGAGGAGACAAGGGCGCAAGCTAAAGTCTTCGACATATCCTTAGTCAGAGCCGACCTAATGTGGCGTATTGCCCTGATGTGATAAAAGCAAGATCTACAAATGTTAGTTACATGCATCCGAAAAGTAAGCATACTGTCCAGGGTAACTCCAAGAGTTTTAACAGAATCTGATAACGGTACTGCGGAGCCTGCGAGGTCGATGCTGGAAAGTGAAGGAAAAGAACGCAAGCGTTGTCGTGACCCGAACAAAATTGCCTCAGACTTGTTTGGGTTTATAGCCAAACCATTAAAACAGAACCAGGCATATAAAGATGACAGGCACTCCTCAAGTTTAAGTTTACCGGACTGATCAGTGTGTGACAGAGCAATATAGAGCTATTATGTGCGATAAGGAGAGCGCTGATGCGATAATGGGATATAATACAGTGAGTGACAGAGTGCTGAGTGTAAGATTTAGCGGAGGAAGGATCAATACGACAATCATACAGGTATATGCTCCTACAGCGATGGCGGCGGAGGAGGAACAAGAAGCTTTCTACATAGACCAGCAAGAGACAATTGACACAACACCGAGGGGAGACATACTGGTGAAAATGGGTGACTTCAACGCGAAAGTTGGTGACGACAGAAATGGAAGGGAAGACGTAGTGGGTTAGTACGGATTGGGTGTACGGAATGAGGCGGGAGAGAGAATGGTGGAGTTCTGCGATTCCAATGAGCTACGAATAATGAACACATGGTTCGAACAACCGAAAAGAAGACTTTATACATGGACGACGCCGGATGGAAAACACAGGAATCAGATCGACTACGTGGTGGTGAACAAAAGATGGAAGAACACGATAAAAGATGTAAGAACAAGACCGGGGGACCCGGGGCGGATTGCGGAACAGACCACGAGATAATAGTGGCTACATTGCAGCTAAAGTTGAAGAAGATGAAGAGAGGCAAAAGACTGATCAGTTTCGATTGCAAGGGCATAACACCAGAATACAGGGTGCAGGTAAAGAATAGGTTTGAAATCTTAGAGAGAGAGAGAGAGCGAGAGAGAGAGAGAGAGAGAGAGAGAGAGAGAGAGAGAGAGAGAGAGAGAGAGAGAGAGAGAGACGATACAACGGAAAAGGAGGATGCAAACAAGTTATGGACAAAGATGAAAACTGCGATCCAGGAGGCGGCGGCGAAACATGTACCAAAGAAATCATCAAAGAAAATTACTCCATGGCTATCCAAAGAGGCCATTGAGGTGGAAATGGAAAGGAGAGAAGCAAAGAAGGAAGAGAACAGGGATAGGGTAAAAACATTGAATAAGGCCCTCCAAATGAAGGCAAGGGAGGATAAGGAAAACCATCTCAAGGAAATGTGCAGGGAGCTGGAGGAAGAAGGGAAGAAAGGAAGAGCTAAAGAACTGTTCGCAAAGATAAAGGAAATAACGAAGACAGCAGGCCCTAGAATGGGCTCACTCAAGACGAAGGATGGGAAGATAATAGGAGATGAGGAGGAGATGAAGGAAAGGTGGAGAGAGTATACGGAAGAGCTGTACCAGGAGGACGAACATGTCGTGAAGGAAAACATCAAAATAGAGGAAGTTGAAAACGAACCAGAGATATTGGAGGCAGAGGTGGAGTGGGCGATAAAACAGCTCAAGGACAACAAAGTGCCAGGACATGACGGAATACCTAGGCCTATATAGAACTGGTAAAAGCAGGAGATGAAGCAGTAGTGAGGACTATCACAAAACTATGCAATCAAATCTGGAGAACTGGGGAGTGGCCGTAGGACTGAAAAAGGTCAGTGTTCATACCAATATTCAAGAAAGGAGACGCGAGAGAGTGTGGAAATTATCGAACGATAGCGATGATATCGCACACGAGCAAAATACTACTCAAAATAATCCACAAAAGAATGGAGAAGACAATTGAAAGAGAATTACCAGCCAACCAAGCGGGATTCATCATTCAGGAAGGCGCGAGGAACGCGTGATCACATCGCCAATATAAGATGGATTATGGAGAGACAGAGGGAGTATACGGGCAAGAGGTGCATATGTGTTTTATAGACTATAGTAAGGCGTTTGATTGCATTGACCATACACTACTATGGAGGACGCTTATCGAGATGGGAATTCCGAACCATCTGGTTAAACTATACTGAAAGGTCTTTACGTGGATCAAGAGGCGGTAATAAGAACTGAATATGGAGACACAGGGAAATTTAAAATAAGAAAAGGAGTGAGGCAGGGGTGCATTCTGTCTCCTTTCCTGTTCAATCTGTATGCCACGAGAATTATGAGGAGGGCTGGAGTGGAGGAGGCAACAGAGGGGGCAAGGCTAGCGGGGAAAATACTGAATAATTTGAGGTAAGCTGATGATACGACATTATTGGCGGAGAAGAGGGACGACCTGACCGAGTTAATAAGAAGAGTCAGGAAGGAAAGCGAAAAGGCGGGACTATACTTCAATGTAAAGAAAACAAAGGTTATGACAACTGCAACATGGGAAAAACTTTGAGGTGGATGGAGAAACGATAGAGGTAGTATCGAGCTTCACATTCCTGGGATCTATGATAGAGAAGGAGGGAAGAAGTGATTTGGAAATAAGGCGGAGGGTGACAATGGGGAAAACGGCAATGAACGGTCTGAAAAGGATTTAGAAGGATAAATATGTGAGCAGGGAAACAAAGAAAAGACTGGTAAGAGCACTGATCTTCCCAGTGGTCCTATATGGATGCGAGACATAGACAACGACACGGGATATGGAAAAGAAAATCAACGCGTGCGAGATGTGGATTTGGAGAAAGATGCTAAGAATTTCATGGTCGGAGAAGAGAACTAACGAATCGGTGCGCGGGGAGCTCGGAATAGAAAGTTAGGAGACACTGCAGCAAACAGCAACTTGGAGGAAATTGAGCTACTTCGGCCATGTGATGAGATCTAATGGTTTGGAAAAGGAGCTGATGACGGCATGCGGTGAGGGAAGGAGGAGACGCGGAAGACCAAGGAAGAGATGGTTGGATGAGGTACAGGAAAAGTCTGGCATGGGCCTGGAGGAGCTGAGAGAGGCGACAAGAGAGAGGAGACACTGGAGAGGATACATCACGACGGTCTCCAGAGCTCCAAGAGCTGACGGCACCAGGTGACCAGATGACATCGTATTTACAAGCAAACTAGCGATACACTTGTCGTAAAACTATCGTCATCTCTTCACTCGCTCCAGGCCCTTATCTTGCCAAGACCCCTGTTTAAGAGATGCTATACGATAGCTCTCCGGGTGCTTGCTGGCCTGTCCGTTGGCGAGTGATCCCTTCGCGAATCTCCGGCGAATGATCCCCTTTAGTGGTGGCGTCGTTGCCTTGAAGCCGGAATGTTCGAGGTTCGAATCCACCTCGCCGCGTAAGGACCTTGGGCAAGTCCTTCACTCACAATTGCTCAGCGCTTCGGCGTGAAACTCCGATGCAGTGTCCGCTCTGCATTCGGGAGCGCCTCTGAGTAGAGAGCTTGAAGGGGCGCTATAACAAGTGCACATACAAACAAGCAAACAAACTTTCCTGTCCCTTCCCTCCTTAACCCCTTCTTTCACCTGTCAATCATCCCCCTTCGGACCCTGGGGAACGCTGTTGCGTGCACCCAGTGCCCGCCCAATGCATCTCTCTCTCTCTCTCTCTCTCTCTCTCTCTCGCTCTCTCGCTCTCTCTCTCGCTCTCTCTCGTCAATCGGTATGGATTATTAAATGTTCAAAGAGACGATCTAGGCCTATGATAACTGTTAGCCTGAATAAGAGTTATGAAACAATATACAAAAGTCATAAAACAATACATAGTTATGCATTAATAATCATCATCGCCGACTTCACTACAGTCAGCCGCCAGAGTAAGATGCAGTTACAGGTCCATGTGCTTGAAAGTCAAAGAGAAATAGTGAGTTTTGAGCCGTTTTTGGTCATAGGCTGATTGCTCATAGGCTTATCGGTCATAGGGTATATTGGTCATAGGTCTTTTGCTCATTGATCATAGGTGTATTGGTCATAGGGCCTATTGGTCATAGGGTCTATTGGTCATAATAATTTACAAGTTAAATTAGTCGATTGAAGTTACAGAAAGGAAAATACTGATTGAAATAGATAGAAACATTTACTATAGGTCATGTCATTGTTCACATTTAAAAAAAGTTAAACTGTTAAACTAAAAGATTGATCACTAATCAACAGAGATGTAATTGTTCAAATATAAAAACGTATTCAGTTTTCAGTCCGATCTCATTCACTTTCCGCAGTATACTCTGTGCGAGATGAAACTATACTTCGAAGTCTACCAAAATGTTGGTTGGATTCGCTGATGGAATGAGACGTTTTACTTCAGCTTCGGTTGTTACGGTTGACGGTTGTATGTGCTACGTGCTACGTACTGGGGTCGCACAGTTATTAGTTCGCACCTTCTATTGTTTGACTTCATAATTTCACGCCTTCAAGTAAGTATGTTAGCAAGTTTCTTCATAGCCCGTTATTGTATTAGTCTACCAACGCTAATTGTCACTAATTGATAAGCACATGCTAATTTAAGGCGTGAAGAAGGTCACTCATATCGCCAACGGTAGGCTATACTTGTTTTAAACATAGTTCGTTTATTTTCCGCATATGACCGATGGGCCTATGACCAATTCACTTTCCGCAGTATACTCTGGGGAAACTACTCGTATTAAAAATTATACACAAAATTAAACTGAGATATTTGCATAAGAAACCTCTTTGAAAAATAATTTTTAATAGCCTACGAGTAGTTTCCTTAGAAATTTTTTAGAATCAAAAAGTAGATGTTGAAAAGTAGTTCCCTAAAGGTGCGCTATATAAGTCCATAGAATGAACGAATGAATAAATGAACGAAAAATGGGTGTTAGTTTTCATGGGGCGAGTAATCCTCTATAGCTGCTTCTAAAGCACCACTCAAAAGCCAATCGCAGGGCACCAGCTTTTTCGCATGTGCTGCATTGAGTCAGAAGCCTGTTCCAAAGTTAGTCAGAAAGAGGTCCGAGTCTGGTAGCCAGAGGGCCAGTAGCTGTTAATGCGGGTGTCATTTAAGAAGGTGGAGGATCAGATGAGTGTGGGTATCAATTCTTTTGAACATATCTCTTTGTCAGTTTTGGGTGTAAATCATCGAGGCACGATAAGCAGAGCCCCTTATCCAAGTTTATCCACAGTTTGACCTCCCTGGATTCTATACTGGCAGCTTGCAAAATGGAGCCTGGCTTATAGCAGACATAGCAGACTTGGTTTGGTGAATAAGCAGATCTCCCTGATGTAATTTTCAGTGTACTTTGAGAAATTTTAAAATTTTTGCATTAGTATTTAATTTTTTGCAGTTGTGATTATTTGCACTGCAGCTACATTCCACTCAAGTAGGCTAGGCCATAATCGATAAGCCTGCTGTTTGCATGGGCGTCCGCAGGGGGGTTGAAAGCCAATGGTCATTAATTGTTACAGTTTTTTTTTACAAAGAGCTTGAACATGTAAGGCAGAAAGTTATAAGAGCATGTTTATTTCTATAGAGATCTCTAAACTTACATTTCTGACTTTCACTGTCTGTATCATTCGTATCATTGGCGCATTGATGCGCCATTGATGTTAAAAACCCAAAACTAGTAGTTAAAAACAAAGGCGCCAATTTTCCAGGGAAGCAAGTGCCCCCTTGCCCCTATGTGCGGGCGCCCATGGTCCCACTGGGCCACTGTTTTAATACGACATATCCAATTAGCCTATAATTACCGCAACAGAATCTAAATATTCAGGTTTAGATGAGTTCAGTCAGAAGGTATATACTTATTTGAAGATGTGAATCGGAGCAACATTGGTCCCTGTACAAGACTCTACGTCTCTAAGGATCTTCCTTCTGGCTTCCTCCTCCATGTATTCATCTCCTCAGCCTGGCTTATAGCAGTCCCATTCCCTCATTCAATCGGTTACGAAGAAGCGGGAAAGACCTATGTCGGTCGGTGAGAAACATGGTCGTTTAAAACGTTTGTTAAAAATTATTTTCCAAAAAACGTCGTTTTTTTGTCGTTTTATTCTGTCTTTTTTATGTAATTTATTTATTTATTTACTGCCTCGTATTATTTTTTCAATTTTTGCTGATATTATTTACGTTTTCACCGTACTCTCAATTAAGGATTCAGCTAACTAAAGTCATTATTTAATTGTTTAACTTCATCATTTTAGAAACACGTAGTATTCCTACAAGAAATGAAATTTGTAGGAGTTATTTTGATAGAAACTTCTTAGGACTATACAAGTGACAATTTTGAGTACTGTATAGTCTGTCGAAGTGGCGATGATTAGAGTGGAATGGAGAAACTGCATTGTCCGATGTGCAGAGCTGCACGGGAAGGACTGTGACAGGATGGTGACCGTGGTTATAACAATACGTCTCAGTATAGTTTAACACTTTAATATGAATAACATATAAGTATAGTATAGGTCTTTGTAGATCTCTCTAGTCTGATAGTCAGCGATAGACTGGCGTCTCTTCGTGGTCAGCAAACCCTCCTTGGCCACTGCTGTGGGCGTGGCCTGTGCTGACCAATAAGATACCGTTACATCCCCTTTCCCAAAGCTAGTTTGCCACCCCCGAAAGTTCCTACAATACTATATGTCAAAAGTTTCTACAATGCTATATGCTACTTCTAAAGCTATTACATGTACTACTCTTTTTTTGGTTTGTTCTTACGAACTGTCTGTTGTCCGTGCAATAGGAGAATATATATATTTTAATATATATATGTATATATAAAGACCTATCAGTTTCTGAATCGGGCTGGTTTGCTAATTAATCGGCCAGACCGCGTTCTGACATCTCTCTGGGGAGATGTCGCTGCGTCGGTTGGACGGTCGGCTGCGTCGCGACGGTGGTTGGATACGGCGCGGGAGGTGGCGTGGGAGGCGGTGGCACTGCAGGTGTGTTCGTTTCATCGTCTGCGCTTTCGGTCTTGATGGTAATGGGAGGTTCAGACGAGAAATGCACATGTCTTGATGTTCGCCTTCTGGTAGTACCGTCTTCAAATCGCAGCTGGTATGATCTGTGTGGAAACACACGTGTAACTTCGGCCTTCCGCCAATGACGATCGTCGAATCTGGCTCTCGCTGTTTGGCCAATTGATAGGGCCGGTCTGTCTTTGGCCCCTTTGTCATAGTAGTGCCACTGTAGTGGGCCTGCTGTTGTTTTGCCGCCGCAAGAGCAGCGCTGGCATCAGTCGCTGTAGGTGAGGTGAGGAGGGCTGCTGCTGTGGGCAATTTAGAACGAGTCCGTCTGGAGAACATTACTTGAGTGGGGGTCAGGCCCAGCTATTCGGTGGGGGCGTTTCTCCAGTCTAGCAGAACGAGAAAAGGGTCGACTTCGAAATGGCCCGATAGGCAGCAGACCGAAATCAAGTAGTCTTGGCCGCGATGCATAAATATGTCAAGACCAACTTTGTCCCAAGCGCGGGGTGGTGGTGGGTGGGATAGAAACGGCTCTCGGATACAGCCGTTAACACCGATATGGCTTGAATGAAGTCGCCGCAAGATGTCGTCTCTTGCCGGTCGAGGGATAATGACGCGTTGACCCTTGAATGCCAGACCTCCGCTTGTAATGAGTTCATCAGCGAACGGCATGTACGGCCTGATAATCGCTGGCACTTCGCTATGGGTGGCTGGCCATCCAGCCTTTATCTGCCACAGCAGCTGTTGGCATTCCTCATCGGACGCTGCGGCTGCTGAGGCGTTTCTGATAGTGTCCTGTGAGGCTACTAAGCTTAGGCCTTGCAGCTGTTGTTTGTCCATCAACGCTGCCGATTCAGCGGGGAATTCATCTCCCAGCGAGCTGTCGTTTGCTGTGAGTGAGGGGTATGCACGCGAGAGGGTGTCTGCGAGGATCAACTGCAACAAAAATTGTTCCTTCTCAATCTGCGCATATGATTCTTGCTCCGTTCTTGTCATTGCGCTTGAAACATATTCGACAGGTCTTCCATTCTCAAGTAAAATGGCGCCACGACCACCTTGGCTTGCATCAGCCTGAATAACAATTGGCGTAGTTGTGTCAAAATATGCTAGAACAGATGCGTGCGTTAGCATGTCTTTCAATTTGTCTAGCGCCACGCCATGCAATATGTCATCTGCAATGCATACCATACCGTTCAGTCCGGAAAGTGCATCAATTGTCGGCATGCAGTATTGTTCGCGCACAAGGGCTTTGTTCCGCGGCTTCGGACCAAGGCAAATTCGTATTCTGCCATCTGGCTTTGCGACAACAAGGAGCGCTGACACCCATGAGCTTGGCTCGCTCACTGGTGTGATGATGCCGTTTGCCTCCAAGCGCTTTAGCTCGGTCTCGACCTTGTCACGGACGCCCAGCGGAAGTCGTCTGAGTGGCATTTGGACTGGCGGGATTTCATCGTCGATGTGCAGCTGTACGTCACCCTCTAACAAACCAACGCCGTCGAAAAGGTCAACGTATTCAGCGTTTACTACCGTTTCCGTCAGACAACCATGCGTTGTAGCAAGAGAGACAGAAGATGGCTGAACTGTTCGAACCTCGCAAATGTTCTCTTCGACCGCATTCATAAGCTGCAAGTCCCTGCAGGCCTTGAATCCGAGGATCGGCTGGTTGTGCTTTGCTGTGACGTAAAAATCTATATTATATTCTCTGGCAGCACGTGGGTGCCAGACGGTGAACGTTATCATGCCTGGTGTTGATAACTCGGAGCGATCAAACATGCGCAGAGTCGCTTCCGCAGGACGGACTTCGTGGAGTCGACCGAGAGTGCGAACAAATTCTTCCGGGATGACGTTGACAGTCGCGCCACTGTCAAGCAAAAAACGCACTGTTCTATTGTCTATCTGCACACGCGTATACCATCTGTCGCTGCTGGGCGTGTCTAACGTAAGTAGCTCTTCATCCAACTCTAGTTCACAGACTTCAGGCCTGCTGCACGGTTTCCCTGTCATCTTGGACGGGCAAACAACCTCAAAGTGCGATTTTCTGTTGCAGTTTCTACAGATTTGGCCATACGCGGGACACGATTCCTTTCGCAGATCGTGCATTCTGTCGCAAAACTTGCATAGGTTCAGTCTTACCTTGGCGTCGTACTGGTTGCCATAGACTGGTGAGCGTGCTTGCGGACGAGATAGGTGACGGTTGCGAGCATGTGATGTCGAGTGTCGAAGAGCTTGGACTTCGTCGTGCGCCGTCATTGCCTTCAGCTGTTGACCTGCGGCCTCACTGGCTTTGCACACGTCGATGGCTTTGCTCAGCGTCAGCTCCCGAGTCTGCAAGAGTTTGTGACGAGTGGCGTCGTCCTTGACTCCAACGACGATGCGGTCCCGAATCATGGACTCTTCGACGCCCTCGAATTTGCACGTTTTTGCCATGCGTCGGACTTCCCCCAGGAACACGTCGAATCGTTCACCTGCTTCTTGCACTCGCTGGTAAAACATATAGCGTTCGTAGGTAACGTTGACAGCGCCCAGGCAGAAAGTCTCGAATGCCTCTAATATCTTATCGATGTTCTTTTTATCAGCTGTCGGGATGTCCATGCTCCTAAACGCGTCGTAGGCCTCGCCACCCAGACACGTGAGAAAAACCGCTGCTCGCTTCGACGAGTTGGCTTCCGTCAGATCTGTGGCAAGCTCGTAATTTTCCCACTGTTCGCGAAAACGTTCCCAATTGTCAGCGACGTTGCTTCCTGTAACCTTCAGTGGCTCTGGAAGACGCAAATTCGAAACCATGTTGTTCATGTCTGAATCTTGCGGAGACTATATGTACGGCTTGACTATCGACTGTTCTACTTATTCGGAAAAAACTATGTGTAAGTTCTTTCAGTTCACACTTCTGACGCCATGTGACAGGATGGTGACCGTGGTTATAACAATACGTCTCAGTATAGTTTAACACTTTAATATGAATAACATATAAGTATAGTATAGGTCTTTGTAGATCTCTCTAGTCTGATAGTCAGCGATAGACTGGCGTCTCTTCGTGGTCAGCAAACCCTCCTTGGCCACTGCTGTGGGCGTGGCCTGTGCTGACCAATAAGATACCGTTACAAGGACAAAGGTTAAGTCTGTATAATTTAGTACACATCTATATAGTCTTTACTTCTGATTAGATTTTAATTGTTTTATGTTGATCAGCATAATAGGATCTTATGCGGACTTATGTTTACAATTTAAATTTGAATGGATTTCAATATACCTTCAATTTTTCTCAACTTTTTTATTAAACCAAAGTTATAAGAAAAATAATTGTTGTAGAATGTAGATTAGCCTAATGTCATTTATAATCAATTTTGGCTTACTAACAAAGTAGTCGTATTTGCCGATAAAGATAAAATTGAATAAACGAGGTGTTTAAGTTTTAGATGCAGTCGAAGATGTATCAAAGTCGAATTATTTTCCGTTTCCTTTTTTGTCTTTTTACGGTTTTTATTTTTCGAATTTTCCCCTTTTTTATTCCGTTTCCAACGTTTTTAAATCCATGGTGACAAATACGGGGAGGTTGGGACGGTTCGACATCCTCTGGTTTTTAATTCTTGGGATCCCAGTTAGACCTAAGTCTTCTTTGCACACCCGAACCTCACTCGGATCATGGTATTCGTGCCAGGTAATTGCAACCATTGGCTCCAGGTTGGTTGGTTGGTTGGTTGGTTGGTTGGTTGGTTAGTGTTGTTTAACGACACTGAGTCATAAGAGGGATTAATAGCATCGCCCTCCGCCTCGTCCTCCTCCTCCTCACCCTCCTCCTCACCCTCCTCCTCGTCCTCCTCCTCGTCCTCCTCCTCGTCCTCCTCCTCGTCCTCCTCGTCCTCCTCCTCCTCACCCTCCTCCTCGTCCTCCTCCTTCTCCTTCTCGTCCTCGTCCTCTTTCTCGTCCTCCTCGTCCTCCTCCTCGTCCTCCGCCTCGTCCTCGCCCTCCGCCTCGTCCTCCTCCTCCTCACCCTCCTCCTCACCCTCCTCCTCGTCCTCTTCCTCTTCACCCTCCTCCTCGTCCTCCTCCTCGTCCTCCTCCTCGTCCTCCGCCTCGTCCTCGTCCTCCGCCTCGTCCTCCTCCTCGTCCTCCTCCTCCTCACCCTCCTCCTCGTCCTCCTCCTCCTTCTCCTTCTCGTCCTCCTCGTCCTCCTCCTCTTTTCAGGCCTAGCCTCTGCCTATCGACTTTGTGTTGATTGATCGCCTGTCAATAAGCTGGTTCCCGCGACTTCGCTTTTGTGGGCGTTGTAGAAGTTCCGAGTTTGCGATGACGATTACAATGATGAGTAAAAATCGTAGATGAATACAGGTATATACAGCAGAAAAAACACAGTCGCGAGTCACAGCTAGGTATGTCCAAAAGATTTTTTTAAAGATTATAGACATAATGGCAGTCCGATACTCAACAGATAGGTTATTGTGCTTGTGCACACGAGTGTATGAAACGATGCTAACGCGTGCACCAATTGACGCACGGCTAAATAGCGCACGCGTACTGTAGCCTACGTGTGTTGAAAAGCTAAAGCACGTACAATACCCTAGGCTACGTAGGCTACGGTCGCACTTTGACAGCCAGTTTGAGACAGAAACACAGCTCAACCGCCCCCTCAAAGTAGCAGGTGAGGAGGAGGAGGAAGAGGAGGAGGAGGAGGAAGAGGAGGAGAAGGAGGAGGAGGCAGTGTGTGCATTGTGCTTCTTTAGAGACTAGAGATTGATGCAACTATGGCCAGACCATGCACAATGGAAGATGCCCTTCCATTGTCTCGATAGGATGTGATCGTAGCTGTGCTGGAGACTGACCACTTGACTGGCCAGCATTAGACGCAGTTCTCTCAGAATGCTTGCCATCAGTTCCTTCTTCTTTGTCGACCCAGAAATCCTTCGTAGACTTCGTAGTTGTCGCTGTTGGATGCGTCGTTCCTCGTGACATCGACGTAGGACTTCCACCAGGTGTCCCCTCTGCTCCTCCAGCTTCGACACCTTCGCCTGGAGACTGACTGAAACATCGTCGATCGATCGAGGAGGCGGAGGAAGAGGAGGAGGAGGAGCCTCCCTGCTACGGCAATCGCTTCTCCTTCCCTCCTCTCTCTTTCTCACTCCGTCTGGATGATTGTTGCTGATGGCGCCTGGACCTGCAACCAGTGCATGGGGGGCTGCAGCCATTCCCAACACTCCACCGGATCTGGAAGAAACCGACGGCGCATGCGTCCGAGATGCTGCATAGTTACTCTTTGGACGAAGAGTGGCTGCTGATTTGATGACGTCATTTCCTGTCCAATCAACATCGAAGTTGCTGTTGATGTCTTTGTCGTCTTCGCTGGAAATGAAACGCATTGCGAGACGACCGGCATGGCAATGCTTGGAATGGATGGCATCTGCTGCCTCACTGCATGTCAGCAAAGGCAAAGACGCAAGGGGTACTGCAGATGCAACCATCTGATCATTTGTGCTACGTGGCTGTATGTTCAATGAGTTCATCCTAAACAAACTATTACTCTCCACTCCCTCATACTCCTCCTCATCGGCCGCACTCACTTCCTCCTCCTCTTCCCCCTCCTTCCTCTTCTGTCTATCTGTCTCCTGCCTGCGTTGTTCTGTCTCACCAAAACGGTATTTCCATCTGACTGGTTTATGACATCCATAGTTGCACAGCCACGTGACTCTGCCCAGTCCACTGGATGGCGTCTGGTACCAACTGAAACAGGCCGGTGTCGATGGCGTCCGTAGCTTATTCACTGCTGGCCAGTCTCTGAGAGACCCAGCAGCTGCTCCTGCCCCTCCCGGGGTCATCGGATCAAGCGACAGAGGCGACGACGACGGACGACGACTGCAGCTCAATGGCGACGACGACCAACTTCCGCCGTTCAGATTGGAAAGAATGTCGACGAAACCGGTTTCCATTTTGTGCGCAGTTCTAGCGACGTCGAAATCTGTTGCAACTGTTCCGTTGCCTTGTTCCGATGGACGGGTGAGCTCTTCGCAGGTTGAGCCACTGGCCGAGAGGTCAAGGTCATCGCAGGAAGAGGAGGAAGAGGAGGAGGAGTGGCAGCTGATGGAGTCCGGAGAAGGAATTGACGAAGATATGCCTGTGACCGATGACAAGGCAAGAATCGAGATGACTGGCGACGACGTGGACAATGGCGCTACTTCGGAGGAGGAGGAGGCAGCAGGCACCTCCTCTTCCTCTTCCTCCTCCTCCTCCCTCTCCTCCTCCCTCTGCTCCTCCCTCTTCTCCTCCCTCTCCTCCTCTCTCTCCTCCTCCTCCTCCTCTTCCTCCTCCTCTTCCTTCCTTCGAGACGGCAAATCGATGATGAGGCCGCCGCAGCAGCCACAGCAGCAATTCAAACGTCCACAGCATCCTCCTCCTCCTCCTCCTCCTCCTCCTCCTCCTCCTCCTCCTTTCTCCATCCACTGATCAGCGCTGTCGATGAAACTCTTTTCGTGCAGGTCATCTCCACTTACACTTATTGTCGTCGAATCTGTTTGTCTAATTGACTCGAATCTATTTTCCACTTCCACCTCATCCACGTATGACGTCGCATCGGCAAACGATCCAGCACGCATGACCCTTTGCTCGTTCGCATTTAGACAACTGCGCAGGCAGCAGTCAAGTGATGTCTGGGACGGATGATGTGGCCGTCGGCAGCCCACGTCCCCGCACCCGCACCCACATCCGCACCCGCACCCACATCCGCACCCGGTGCCACCGTTGCCTTTGATGCAACCGATGCAACGGATGTTGTCGACATCGTTTCTGTTGTCGTTTCCGGTCGATTTCCGATCCCCGATGATCTGAGTTGGGCAAATAAATGCCGCACGAAGACGGGTAGCACACTGCTCCTCCTCCTCCTCCTCCTCCGCTTCCTCCTCCTCCGTCGCTGTAGCCGATGATAGCAGTCTGTATTGATTGTGGCGGCGGCGGCGTCTGTTGGAGCAGAGAAGGGAAGAGGAGGAGGAGGAGGAGTAGGAGGAGGATGCTTCCAAGCTGCAGCAGTCGACGGTCGTCGTCGTCGTCTTGCCAACGGTCTCCTCCTCCTCCGCTGCGTGCAGTTGATCGCTCAGAGGGAGTTGTTTCGATTCTGTCCAGCTTGTGTCGTTGTCATGATGTTGAGGTCGCATTGTCAAACCATCCCCACCCTGTGTGTTTAAAACAGGCAAAATAGAATGTATATATATATAATTATATATATATATATAAACATATATTATATATCATCCAAGCCATCGAAAGTATTCGAAACCATGTCGTCAAGTGGAAGCTTTCCAACCACACTCTGCGCCGATCCGAAGATTACCGCATATTCTAGCAGTGACACCAGGGCTTAAAGTGTGCCTGGACGGTCATGGACGGCGTCCATGCACTTATTTTAAAATATGGCCGCCGTCCTACCACTTATTGGCCAGCACATCCTGAAATGGTAAAGGCGTCCAGGCACTTCTTTTGGAAAGGTAAGGGGCGTCCAGGCACTTATTTTTCCACACTTTAAGCAGTGAGTGACACAATATAATATAGGCCTACTTTAACTGTATTCTTCACCAATGTTAGAAGGCTTGTGTCAGAAATGTAGAAACATGTTGAGTCAAACATTCTTAACAAATTAATGTCGAGCCGTGAATGGTTATCGCCTCCTTTTACTCAACTTGGCTACACTTTAAAGATAGAGAAATATCGATGGTGGTCTATTGACTCTATTCCATTCATCAGATCATCCGCTCGCAATTTAATTCAATAATTATAGACGAGAATATGAAGGAGGGTCGGATCAGCTCAGTCGAGTTAGAGCTCTTGAAGAGATGTAAGATTTCAGTTTAAAGTGGAAAGCTATTTAAATATCATGAAATAATTCAATAGTAATAGTGTATTGAAATCGTTCAGTATGGCTTTATTTCGTCTCTTATACCTTATAACGATGCATTGCTTTATAATTCAACTGTTGATTCAATTCAGAGTCTCAGTCGATAGCCTACAACATGTGCACCAACAGTGTCTGTTGCACGGACCGGAACTTGATCCGACAAGGTCTGAACTTTGAACCAAACTCTGCTGCTGCGAAGTCACGAAACTGTCTGGATTGCAATAGCGGAAAGGGGGAAAAGGTCATGCGAAACTCGAAGATGGACGTGCACAACTGCACATGGCTATTTAGGTCGGAGTACAACGAGGTAACTCTACGGAAACTTATCCATTCGCAGTCGTCAAGAAAACGGGTTTAACCAGCCACCAGAAAGACAAGACCGAAGTGGTCAGCTCAAACAATGCAGACCTTTGATCTGCGACAATTCAGATATTTACGAACTTCGCTGTCACTCAACTAAAGACGCAGCCTGTCTGAGCCTGACATGGACGCCCGCACATAAAGGCAAGAGGGGGGCGGCATTTTCTCATTGAAAAACCGACACAGATAGTTTAATCACAACTTCCTATAACAAATTCCCTTCACACTGAAACATCAATGATACCAGTGGTAGGCTACACAAAGTGAAACTGAGAAATGATTTTACATCTTAAAACCTCAACTACGCATGTTCTTGATATCCTGCTCTGCATTTTTCAAGCTCTTGCTGGAAAATTTAACCATGACTATTGTGTTTTGCCCCTCCTGGAAGAATATCTGCGGGTACCAGAGGCGGACACAGAAAATTCGGAAGGGGCCGAAATTTTGGGTCTTGGGTCTGAACAAATTTTCGCTGGTGTTTGACCAAAAAAACTGATGACCTTTTCTATCATTTCTAAATAAATATACCATTTTGTCGACCAGAACAGCTGATGACCTTTTCTATCATTTCTAAATAAATATACCATTTTGTCGACCAGAACAGCTGATGACCTTTTCTATCATTTCTAAATAAATATACCATTTTGTCGACCAGAACAGCTGATGAGCTTTTCTATAATTTCTAAATAAATATACCATTTTGTCGACCAGAACAGCAGCTGGTGACCTTGTTTTAGTCATATTCTACTTTTCTCTGTCTTCTATGTCACCTTTTCCCACTTCATTGATTGAAAGCCTGTACGAACCTGATACGGGGACGTCCATTTTGTCCGCCAGAATAGCTGGTCACAAATGTGCACATTTCTCAATGGGGGGGAGGCGTGGAAGATGTGCCCTCTCTTGGACCTGCCCCTGCCCGTGGCATGGGCACCGTGGCATGAGCCTGGTTCATGATCTCTTATCATTGTTGGATTGGACTAAGTACTGCAAGTCTGCAACAGCTTACTATACGCAGTGTACGGTGTGATCAATAACCCGAAATTGATCGATCGAGTCGATCGTAACTCGGGCAAGTCAAGTCGATAGAACAATCGTTGACTTGATTGACTTGCAAGTCGGATCGATCGTTAGTCTGACAAGTCGAGTCGATCGCTGTTGCCTCGGTTCGACACTTTAAACTTAAATATTTTAGCCTACTTGAGCCCTACTGTTTCTTGCGGTTACGTCACACAAAATGACCTAGGCCTAGGTGACATAATGGCGTGATTCCGTGTAAATACAACTGGACTGTGGAAGCTATTTTACTTTTTCACAGTTTTTGAAGTGAAAATGGAGCTATTAACATGCGTTAAGAATTGCTTATGGTTTGAGTTTCGCTGTAGTAAGTGAAAACGACATAAAAACGTCTGGTACGGTCTGGAAGTCTGTACGTTAGAACAGACCCGAGTATAAGCCTTCGTCAACTTGTCAGTGTGGCAACATGATCTTGGTCCACTTTGCAGTGAGTATTAATGTCATCCGCATCTGCTGCATGACTGTGATTCATTATTATTTGCTCTATAGACGCCCAATACTTTTACAGAAGCACCTATGCAATGTTGCCTTCCGGATAGGAATTGCCATAAAATGAAATAGCTATATATATATATATATATATATATATATATTAGGGTGGTCCTCTAAAATATTTTTTAAAAATTAAATTTCGCTGATGGTACCCTCTCATTTTTTTACCTTGCTTTAGTGATGATTAAGTGCAAAATTTTATGTCACGAATGGTAAAACATCAAGAGCACTGAGTGACCACTAAATATCCCTCAACCGGAATAAAAAATATATATATATATATATAGGCCCACTATTAGTGTCATAAATGACTCATAATGGAATCGCGGAATAGGTCTAATACCTGCAATTTTAGCAGACGCATTGGAGCATTTGTATAATGTCTATGGTATTCATGAGTAATTTAGGTACTGGAATAAGAATGCAGCTGTCGTCAGCAATTTTCACGAAGTCGATCGTAGTCGATCGTAGCACACGATTCGATCGATTGCGGGTATACGGTGTGATATAATATGGCACTGCTCAATAAACCGCAGGGTCTTTGGAAGTCGGAACGTTGCAACCAGATTACTGCATAGGCTCGGAGCCTCGGAGGTTTGACCATCTCATCTATGTAGCCTACTTCGAGAACTACAATGGTTGTTCGTTCGCAAGAGGATTGCTTTCAAGGTCACAACAAAAGTCACATCCACATGCGCTTAATAAATCTGCGTGTGATATTATAGCATACACTTGTACATCTAGGGCTAATGCTATACCCCGGTACAGTGGCGGCGCCAGGATTTCAGTTTTGGGGGGCTAAAGGGGGTTATTCGTCCAAAAATGTTATTTTTACATGGGAAAAAAAGGATGACCTTTTTAGGGGGGACTTAGCTCCCCTAGCCCCCCTAGCGCCGCCACTGCCCCGGTACATGGTTTGTGGTACAATGCAGTTGTAGCCCTTTATAATAATAGTTGTTATAGATTTAAAAGGACAATGTAAATCGAGGCCAGCCAAACAAATCCTTTCGTAGTTTATAAAAACTAAGGAACAGAGCCAATCTCAGCAATCCAGCTTCAATCCGATAAAACTCTTGTCTTTCAACTGTCCCTACAAATCTTCCTCTATCCTTTGCTTCGATTGCTCTCCTTCTCCGTTACCTCCTCGATCCTCATTTCCTTCTCCGCCCTCTCCGTTACTTATCAACCTTCTCCGTTCCTTATCTCCTTCTTCGTTCCTTAACCTCCATCTCCGTTCATTCTCTCAACCTTCTTATCTCTTCTACCACACACAATTCTTCATCTTCATTCAGCCATAGATTGTCTCTCAACCTTCTTATCTCTTCTACCACACACGATTCTTCATTTTCATTCAGCCGTAGATTGTCTCTCAACCTTCTTATCTCTTCTATCACACACGATTCTTCATCTTCATTCAGCCGTAGATTGTCTCTCAACCTTCTTCTACCACACACAATTCTTCAACTTCATTCAGCCGTAGATTGTCTCTCAACCTTCTTATCTCTTCTATCACACACAATTCTTCATTTTCATTCAGCCGTAGATTGTCTCTCAACCTTCTTCTACCACACACGATTCTTCATCTTCATTCAGCCGTAGATTGTCTCTCAACCTTCTTATCTCTTCTACCACACACGATTCTTCATCTTCATTCAGCCGTAGATTGTCTCTCAACCTTCTTATCTCTTCTACCACACACGATTCTTCATCTTCATTCAGTCGTAGATTGTCTCTCAACCTTCTTATCTCTTCTATCACACACAATTCTTCATTTTCATTCAGCCGTAGATTGTCTCTCAACCTTCTTATCTCTTCTATCACACACGATTCTTCATCTTCATTCAGTCGTAGATTGTCTCTCAACCTTCTTATCTCTTCTACCACTCACGATTCCTCATCTTCATTCAGCCGTAGATTGTCTCTCAACCTTCTTATCTCTTCTATCACACACAATTCTTCATCTTCATTTAGCCGTAGATTGTCTGTCAACCTTCTTATCTCTTCTACCACACACGATTCTTCATCTTCATTCAGTCGTAGATTGTCTCTCAACCTTCTTATCTCTTCTATCACACACAATTCTTCATTTTCATTCAGCCGTAGATTGTCTCTCAACCTTCTTCTACCACACACGATTCTTCATCTTCATTCAGTCGTAGATTGTCTCTCAACCTTCTTATCTCTTCTATCACACACAATTCTTCATCTTCATTCAGCCGTAGATTGTCTCTCAACCTTCTTATCTCTTCTACCATACACGATTCTTCATCTTCATTCAGTCGTAGATTGTCTCTCAACCTTCTTATCTCTTCTATCACACACAATTCTTCATCTTCATTCAGCCGTAGATTGTCTCTCAACCTTCTTATCTCTTCTATCACACACAATTCTTCATCTTCATTCAGCCGTAGATTGTCTCTCAACCTTCTTATCTCTTCTACCATACACGATTCTTCATCTTCATTCAGTCGTAGATTGTCTCTCAACCTTCTTATCTCTTCTATCACACACAATTCTTCATCTTCATTCAGCCGTAGATTGTCTCTCAACCTTCTTATCTCTTCTATCACACACAATTCTTCATTTTCATTCAGCCGTAGATTGTCTCTCAACCTTCTTCTACCACACACGATTCTTCATCTTCATTCAGTCGTAGATTGTCTCTCAACCTTCTTATCTCTTCTATCACACACGATTCTTCATTTTCATTCAGCCGTAGATTGTCTCTCAACCTTCTTATCTCTTCTACCACACACGATTCTTCATTTTCATTCAGCCGTAGATTGTCTCTCAACCTTCTTATCTCTTCTACCATACACAATTCTTCATTTTCATTCAGCCGTAGATTGTCTCTCAACCTTCTTCTACCACACACGATTCTTCATCTTCATTCAGTCGTAGATTGTCTCTCAACCTTCTTAGCTCTTCTACCATACACGATTCTTCATCTGCATTCAGCCATAGATTGTCTCCCAACCTTCTTATCTCTTCTACCATACACGATTCTTCATCTGCATTCAGCCATAGATTGTCTCCCAACCTTCTTATCTCTTCTACCATACACGATTCTTCATCTGCATTCAGCCATAGATTGTCTCCCAACCTTCTTATCTCTTCTACCATACACGATTCTTCATCTTCATTCAGCCATAGATTGTCTCCCAACCTTCTTATCTCTTCTACCACACACAATTCTTCATCTTCATTCAGCCGTAGATTGTCTCTCAACCTTCTTATAACATCTATCATACACGATTCTTCATCTGCCATTTCTTTCTCATATTTCATGTTTTTCTTCATTTGCTTGCTTTTGCTTTACTGTTTTTCAACTTTTTCTAATTTTCTCTCTCGTCCTTCTTCTCTTTATTCGTCGACTTTCTCTTTCACCGATGACTTCTTCTAATTCGTTGTCTGTTTCCGTCAATCTCTGTTTTCCATTACACTTCATTTATATATAAATATATATATATAATTATGTATATATTATATATATATATACATCACTCACTTGCACAGTAGCTAATTCATAAGGATTTCTGTTTGATAAATATCCGTCTGTTGGTTGCAACGGACTGCGGTTCAAGCCCCGGGCTGGGAGTTGACATTCAGAGATTTAGATATCTCGGGCTAGTACCGTACGCATGGGACGCGGTGGCGCAGGCTGCTGCGGAGCGACTTTGGGCAAGTTGCTTACCCATCATTGTCTGTGAGGAAGGCAACGGGAAACCACCTCACTCATCTCATCCCCAGGGGCGTAAAGCCAATGAACCTGCCTTCGGGCAGAGCACCATCATCATCATCAAATACCCGTAAGCATCTTTAAGCCTTGGAACGAACAACGAAACATCAGTGGCATAGACGCATGGGAAGGCATAAGTTCCAATGCATGGCTTCAACGCACAGACGCCTGCTCATGCGTGAAAGTCTACGCCTGTCTACTCTGCATTGCACATTGTCTAGACCTGTCCGTGCATCAAGATCTATGTCAGCGCATGAGCGTAGCCTAAACCTATCATAATTATGGGTCAAAGCCTATGGACATCTAGGACTTAACTCATGGACAGCCGTTAATGGGTTAAACATGTACACATGTAGCTAGGCCGGGCTGCACAATCATGTTTCCTATAATTATAGCCTATAATGAATGCGCGTTTGCATTGGAGTCGAGACCAAAAAAATATGTGGATTTAAGCCGCATAATCATAATAATCATTTGAATAATGAATTTAAATGTAATTGGTTTGCATATCGTAATCATAATCTCCTAATTTCTAAAGCGCCACTCGAAAGCCAAGCGCGGGGCCCGGTTTATTCACGAGCGCTGCGTTGAGTCAAAAGGGTTGTCCGTAAGAGTAGGCTAGTCCATGGTGGGTTAAATATCTGAATAAATTGAAGTCTAAACTCTGAATGAGACGACGACGACGGCGGCGGCGATGGTCGTTGCAAATGACAACGGCTAATTCGTTCATCGTTCATCGTTCATTGTTTATCGTTCACGCATGAACAGCCGCCAGCGTTGATAGATCGCTCCGCTGTTATCGAGCCATAACACAGAAGCCATCCAGCCCACTCACTCCCACGTACCCCCCACCCACCTTCTGAGATCACAGTCTGATGAGCAGAGCAGCAGCCGAAATTCAGGCCAGTGACGAGTGTGAAGTCAATCATTCAGAACAACGGCAATATTTACAAGAGACCATAATACTATACAGGGTGGCTCAATAAAAAATGTCCCACCGGATAAAATGCGATATCTTCGCAACCCATTGAAATTTTTCTGCGAAAATTTCTCAATTTGCAGGGAAATGAATTTCCAACAATCCCTGAAAGATTTACAAAAAAATTTTCATGCTTGAAAAAGTTACAACTGTTTAAACTTTCAATTCCGTTTTTTCACATTTCCGCGGAAAAATGAACGTCACTTGTAGATTTCCATGTCAAATAATATCACTTTTCCCTACGACCTCAGAATTCCGTTTCACAGTTTATCGTAAGGTATGATGGGAGTGTCCACTCCCTGCTTGAACATGAGCTCGAATTCTTTTTGTGAAGCTCAGCATGGCCTTGTTGATCGAGTACTGCGGTAACTGATCCAACATTAGCAACAAAACCTTCTTCAGCTAGCCCATGTTCTCCAACTTGGGATGAAATGTCTTGCAGCGTTTCAGCATAACTCCCCAGACGTAATAATCAAGGGGGTTAAGGTCTGGCGAGTTTGTTGGTCATCATGTTTGTCAATAAATTTACTGCAGTTGCTGGCAATAAGGTGGCGTCATCATAATCAACCTTGCTGTGCGAGCAAGCAGGCGCACCGTCGTGTTCGAAAATAAAACCAGATGTTAGAACATACCAGCAGTCTTCAATGAGTCTGCGAAAGAGAGTTCAACGAAAAGTTCGACATTTACCCTACTGAATGGGATGAAGTGCGATCTTTCCTTGCACCCGTAACACCGCCAGCAGATCTGATGCTGAAACCATGATGTGCTTTGCAAACTTAACCCTTTCGACTTCCAAGTGAATCTCGTGAACTTCGCGCTTTTCCGTCAGACCAAACGATCACTTCTTGCCTCTCTTCTGACTAATCTGACCTCCGTTGCATAGCCTAAACACGTTTGCAGACAGCCTTCATTGTGTTCAGGCTCCACTTTCACTGGGTATTTTGCTATGATCACGCCATGTCCCAGTCTCTGTTCGCGCAACGTCCGCGTTCTCATTTTATCATCCGCAGAAACTTTGCCAATGACGTTCAGTAACAGATTCACAAATTGAGACCTTAATATATAACATATCACCAAATACTAACAGCTGGCTTCATAAACAGCTTCTTTACAGCTCTTAGTGAGGTCGTATGACATCATTATCATTTTGTGTGTTGAAATTTGCCAAAAAAACAAAGAAATCATAATGTATTGGAACGTGATTCTGCGGATATTTGACAAAATGAAAAACTGTTTTTAAACATCTGTAACTTCTGAAGTAATACATATTCATTATTGAGATTTTCCTGGATTGTTGCAAATTCTTTCCTCTACAAATCCTGCTATTTTCATAGAACAATCTCGATTGGTTGCGGAGAAACTGCATTTTTGCTGGTGGGACATTTTTTTTTATTGAGCCACCCTGTATAATGATTGGCCACCGAGTAATCAACACGCAACGAACCATTTACACAACAACGTGAATAAAAAGCATGTTTACACGTTACTTTACAATCGACATTGTTGACTGTGATCGAGAGAAGCAGCTGTTGTTGAGAAGAAGAAGAAGCAGAGTGGGGACAAATGAAGGCCGATGATTTTGGTTGTGCAATGTGCATCACAAGTCAGGTCTAGTTAGTTATGAATGCATGGAGGAGATCACGTGAAAGAACTGTGTATCTTCGAGGGACGAACTCTGACAATTGGTCTATGTAGGCCCGATATAGCCTAATAGACGCAGGTGACAGGTATCATAATAATATTACAATGAGACATGGAGTTGTTTGCGTAGGAACCCACAAGTCGCATTAGGCCTATGCATGCCAATAACAACTATGAAGAGTCTATTCAGCATGTGCTGATTAATTATGTATAGCCTACGTACGCTATAACCATTATTTCATGCACGCAGCCTAAGAATCTAAATGCAATGGAAGGTATCCGAGCAGTTTGACCTACACCTGTGCCCAAGATTTAAGTTGAATTAAAGGCGTGAATTTGAGCAATTGAATTTAGTCTTGGTTGGATTAAGCTGCGCTTTAGCGCGTCTATGTTGGTCGTACCGGTACCCGTGATGACCCGACCAGACCCGTGAAATGCGTACCCGACCAGTACCCGACCCGCGGGTCCGGGTAAACCCGCGGGTACGAGTATACCCACAGACACATAACCTGGCCTACCAATATTTGAGGATGGCCTTTCCCAGAGACTTTGCTTTCAATGCTGCGTCCTGTCGACACAGATGTGTCTTTAATTCGCCATCGTGTTGATTCGTCACCGCCATTGATGTAAAAAAGCGATAGGAACGGAATAAAAGAAACGCAAAAACCTCGTTTTATTCGAAAAAAACCGACAAAAAACGGAAACTTAAATTTAGTCGACTTTCTTATCTCTTAAACTGCATTTTAAACTGTAGGCCTAAGGCTGCTATTAGCGCCATGTATAGCCTAATTGTAGGCTGTCTGCTCAGTTGGTATACTTGGCAGTTCTTCTTCTTTTCGTTCCCTGCCCTTATGCTGCAGGTTCGAATGTTTGACGTCCCCATTCTTCTCTGTTTGTGCATTCTTTTTCAGCCTCTGATAACCGTCTTTCATCATCCAGTCCATCAGGCGTTGTCTTGGTCTGCCACTCGTTCTTTTTCTCTCCATTTTCCCCTTTCTGGCTGTTCGTAGCATCGAGTCTCCTCTGAGTGTGTGCCCGATCCATCTTCTTTGTCTTTCTTTAATTGTGTGTATCATTGACCTCTTTTCTCCGACTCTTCTCAATACTTCCTCATTCCTTTCAAGCTCCGTCCAGCTGATTCTTTCTATCCGTCTCCATATCCACATTTCGAATGCTTCTATTCTCTTGATGTCTTCCATCCGCATAGTCCATGTCTCTGATCCATATAACATCACACTCCAAACTAAGGTTTTTATCATTTTCTTTTTCAGCTCCTTATTGATTCCGCCTGGCAGTTAAGATTTGTGTATTCTGTGATCTCCGTTCTTGGGAATTGTTTAAACTCATAATTATACACTGTAACCGGTTGCGTTCTGTCAACCGGATTGTTGAATAAAAGAGCTAGAGCATTATTATTATTATTATTATTATTATTATTATTATTATTATTATTATTATTATTATTATTATTATTATTATTATTGTTATTGTTATTGTTATTGTTATTGTCATTGTCATTATCATTATCATTATCATTATCATTATTATTATTATTATTATTATTATTATTATTATTATTATTACTAAGAGAAAACAGACGTGGGGTAATAGCAGGGGTAATGGTCGGGGTGGGGTAATGGCTAGGGCGGAGTTATGGCAGGGTAATGGGCCGGGGGGGTAAGGTCCTGTTCCCACACGAGAGACATTTCCCGTGTGGAGATCAATAGAACCACGCTCAAGCCAACATCTACCTTAATCCTTTCTAATCTTCCTCCTTTTTCTTCCTACTCCTGTTTATTGTTATCTTCTTCCTTTACCCTGCTGTACTGGCCAGAGTCGTAGCAACATGCACCACAATTTGAACATGTCAGTAGCGCTCATATAATAGCTGCTAATAATTACTGACGGGCCGTTTTTGGCTAATCCTGATTCAATGACAGTAATCTTTTATTTCTGTCTATTTTAGCACCAACAACTTGACGGTCGGTGTGCCAGCTCATGGCTGCCGCAATTTTATTACATTACTAGATGTGTTACCCGGCGTTGCCCGGGAAATTTCGGGTTTTAAACACTACTCCACTGTGGTACCCATCGCTGAGCGCTAAATTTCGGGTTTTCGCCAATACTCCACCCAACACCGCTTCCTCAAAAAGCCAAACGTGATCCGCCCCTGCGGGGCGCTGCGGAAATTATTACTCGGAAAGTATGACGTCATGCCGACTGCAGACTCTGCTAAATCACGTGAGCGATTATTGATGAAATCTGTCTTAAAACGCTATTGATGAAATTTGACTTAAAACGCCAATAACTCGAGTTATAGAGTGAAATTTAGGGTTTTAAAGACTACTCCACTTTGGTACCCATCGCTGACCGCTAAATTTCGGGTTTTCGCCAACCCTTCAATCCACCCCGCTTCCCCCAAAAGCCAAACGTGACCCGCCCCTGCGGGGCGCTGCGGAAATTTTTGCTGGGCAAGTATGACGTCATGCCAACTGTAGACTCTGCTAAATCGTAACGTGAGCGATTAGTGATGAAATCTGTCTTAAAACGCTAATAATTCGATGTCTAAAGTGAATTAAAAGCTGAAAATAGTCGACATGACGTTAAAGTTTGGGTAAGAATCAATTGCCAAAAAATTGTTAAACCGACGCTCTCTCATTTGCGAGCCTATTCTGAGACGAAGAGTTAAAATCCGGACATACAAACAAACAAACATATGGAAGGGCAAATTTTGAGAAATATATTAGAGATTGTTATTACTAAACTTTATTATTACTTCTGTGTATTATTTTACATTTCTGACGGTCGGACCCAGTGGTGTAGTGGGGCGGGGACGCGGGGGGACGCCGTCCCCCCACTTTTTTGCAAAATTCTTGTAAGATTGCACTTTTTGCTACAGTTTCTACTTCAATTTCCATGGCGTCCCCCCACTTCAATATCCAGGCGTCCCCCCACTTCATTTTTTAGGACTACACCACTAAATCTGACCTGTAACCTGGTGCGGTTTGTCACCTGGATTTGTCGTATTTTGAATTAGCCGAATATCATCATCATCATGTGACCCCTCTACTTAAATTATTGTATTGCAGCTCCTGCGTTTTATCTGAATGCTTACACCAGTGGTTTTCAACCTTTTTCTAGTGGCGGAACCAGTGGCGGTTCTACCGGGGGGGCTGGGGGGGCTACAGCCCCCCCAGCTGAAAAGTTAGCCCCCCTAAATTTTCCTAGCCCCCCCTATACAAATGTTAGCCCCCCCAGTTTAACACTTAATCAGCTATAAATTGCCTACAATATCTGTTGGCAGTTGGCACCGAGGTCTTCTAATTCACTAATTCTTATATGCTGTTCTGTGAAGCTTTGGTACTGTACGTAACACAGCAATAATTATCACCTTTCACATACCCCTGCAATGGTGCTTCAATAAGAGTGCTCAGACACAAGCACATGTTTATCTATACTAATAGCTTCCCTTCGACTACAGAGGACCCATGGGATGTTCAAGCGAAAGTGAAGAACTAATAACGGCTTCAGCGGCTGAGATTAAGTCATACGCCAGCTCTTAATGACCCTGTATGCCGTATTGACACCAGCTTCATCCTTAGCTCACGATGACAGCGGGGCGGCCACAGGCCCCAGATTCAGCAGCAGCACAGATGGCCAGACAAGGCCAGGCCAGATAAGATCCCAGGTGTACTATTATAGTGTACAGTATACTGTATATTACAGTATATATGCGCATATGTGCAAGCTGAACAGTGTGTACTATAACCAGCTTGGAGCACGCACATGTGTACATCATTATAAATGGCTAAATTCATTGTGAGAATTGAAAAGAGAAAAGTTGATGAGTTAAACGATGAAGTTTTCGACGGCAATGATAATGCTACAGCAGGTATGTAAAATGGCAATGAATCTACGTGGGATGGGATGATATAAACCAAGTTTTGTTATGGAAGGAAGCCTAAAAAAGGACACTTGCACTCATAGGCGCAATCACCCTATGGGACCCACGGGACGCGTCCCCCCCCAACTTTTGAGTAGTCCCATTGACTTAATCATTATGGTCCCCCCCAACTTTTGGGACGTGATTCATTTGGTCCCCCCAACTTTTTGGACGTGATTGCGCCTATGCTTGCACTCCAGAAAATCTTCGCTAAGTTTATAGGCTACATGGAGGTGTCACATTCAAAAGATCATTTTCAAGAAAGACTACTGTTCGTTTTCGCAACCTGACAGGTGAAAAAGCTTTCTGCGAACGTGCAAATAGATAAATTGAAGCTATTTTGTTTGTAAACTTATTTAGACATGAGTTATTTGCTCAAAACAAGTGTTACAGTTACAATAATGAATCAAGTGCATGCAATGCAACAGACAAGTTGAACATGCAACATTTGTGCTCTGTGGATTCTTCAGAAGATGACATACAACATTCTTTAGATACCCTTTGGCAGGGCATACAAAAACTGTCCTCTTAAGCCTTTTGTACTGTCTTTTAGAAAAGCTAAAAATATTGGTTTTGACAAAAGTTAAACATGATACATTTTTCTTCGATGTGTTAATTGTAATCCTCAAAGATAGAATTGAGGTACGAGTCTTTCTCAGAACCTGTTGCACTGTTCTTGATTCATCATTGTAACTGTAACTCATGAGTCGACATAAGTTTTGTGCAATGAAAAACTTATTTGTTCATTCTTTTCATTCATCATAAATTGTGTACTTTAGAAATCATTCTACTTAGGCCTATGGAATGTCAGTCAGATAGCCTAATATCAATTTTGTTTATGTGAATATATTGCTGAAACGGGCAATGGGGCCAACACACTCGACTGCGTAAACAAAAACATCTATGGGACGGGAGGGGCTAATGCAATTTTTAGCCCCCCCAGTCTAAAAAGTCTAGAACCGCCACTGGGCGGAACCTTTCAAAAGTACGTATTTGCTCGCGGAACCCTTCGCGTTTCACCCGTCCAGTTTTTCAAGAAATGCATGGCCTACAGTTGCGCCACTGAATCTGTGAGCGGCGCTATATAAATGTTCAATTACTATTACTATTACTATTACTACAGTTGTAATTATTTTGTGAAATTATTTAAATGTGCGTTACTTGCACTTCTGGTGCAGTCTATAATATCACATTACAAATACTTGCTTTAGAATTCTAGAAGTGTATAGGTAGGCTACAGTGCGCAAAGCAGTCAGAGAACAACTGCATTTCTGCTATACATGTAGGCTATAGGCTATGCCTATTTCGCCAACAATTATCAAACCATCTGACAGGTCTACGGATAGAATAGAATATTGAAAAATGAAAATACGTTCTATTCTGGGTCAGTTTTATGGATAATTTGTATTAAACGTGTTGTTTCAAGTGTGCTGCCTAGCTTAAGTGACACGATGCTATAGTGGGGCCGAGGGCCTCCGCTTAGTTTGGGAGTGCCAGCTTTATTCGCTGGTTGCGTCTCTGCACCTGCAAAAGTGCTTCCATCACAATAGTCACACATCTGATTCTTATTTCACACATCTAATGTGATTTTCCGAGAAGCAAATAGCGAGTATAGGGCCTACATAGGCCTGTCGGTTACAGATATTGCAGATAAATTAGGCTGTATGCTTATAATAATTATATGCTCGGTGTTTATATTTGCAAAAATTTGAATATCCGCTGCCTCTGGCCATCCCTGATGAGAAATTTAACCACTTGCTCTTCAAAACAAACTGATCAAAAGAGGAACTGACCAAGCCGTTGGTCGAGTGCTCAGCGCATTCTGTTTAGTCAGCACATCCTGTTTAATCAGAACAGATCTAGAGCGTCCAAATATTTTAAAACCAATGATAAAAATGCTTTGTCCGACTGGACAATTATTGGAAACGTAGGCTATCTAATATAGGGCCAAGCCTGTAGATTCCCATTTGATGCATGTGCCTTTAGAAAAACAAGTGGGCTGAAGCTTACATTGAACGACATAATAGCCTATAGAAAACAACAATACATTCACGTAATAACATTCTTAGAAACAAGAATGACTGAAGGCTCATTACTGATTCTTTTAGGATTTCAGTCGGTGCAATAAACTTTTACCAAACTGCCGCGGAACCTCTGGCCGACGCCCGCGGGTTCCGGTTGAAAATCACTGGCTTACACTGTACCCCTTGTAGCATCCCTTATAGGTGACTCACAAAATACCATAGAATACGAAAATCTTTTGGATGATTTTACAATGGAACTAAGAAGAAAAGAAGACGACCATGAAGAGGCAGTCATTGGCATGAAGTGTTAACGACTTCTACTTCTTAACCTCGGCATATGAGGTATTATTGATTGCCAGTCTCGCCATCTCATCTTCCCTGTATACCAGCAAACAGTGTGCGATCAGTGTGCTCGTTCTAGCCGAGTTGGTTAGAGATAGGGGGAAGGGCAGGTGGGTGGAAGAGACATCTAGATTTTAGAACCAAATCTTTTCTGCTCTGGTGGGAATTTCAACCCTGACCTCCACTTGACAGTACCCACAACACTGCAGTCGACCATTCCTCCTCCTCCTCCTCCTCCTCCTCCTCCTCCTCCTCCTCCTCCTCCTCCTCCTCCACCTCCACCTCCTCCTCCTCGTCCTCTTCCTCCTCTTCCTCTTTCTCCGCTTCCTCCTCCTCCTCCTCTTCCACCTCCTCTTCCTCCTCCTCCTCCTCCTCCTCCTCCTCCTCCTCCACCTCCTCCTCCTCTTCTTCCTCTTTCTTCGCTTCTTACTCCTCCTCCTCTTCCTACTCATCCTCCAACTCTTCATTCTTCTCCTCTTCCTCCTCCTCCTGCTCCTCCTCCTCCTCCTTTTCGTCGTCGTCCTCCTCCTCCTCCTCCTCCTCCTCCCACTGAACGCAGCTCTCCTCTTCGACTAGTACTACTGAGTATAGACATTGCTTGAACTCTTTTCTCCTTCCTGTCTCTTCTTCTTTCTTCTTCTCGGTCATTCTGCGTCTAAGTCTCTGCTTGCTTCGTCGTCGTCGTCGTCGTCTTCGCTCATTGCTGAATTTGCTGCTGCCATGGTGACTATGGTTGACGACGGAAACCGATTGACAAGATGGCCGCTCGATGTTGCTTGTTATAATGCATGCAGAGTAGAGTAGTAGACCACCGCATATACATGAGTTCGATCCTCGCTGTATGACTGTGGCGGTTACGGAATCAGATGCACATGATGCGCCACTCAATTCTCACGTTAGACTATCCTTGCGAACGGGCATAGAGACAAAATGGATGCATAATAATAGTAGTATGCTTGTACGTAATTCTCTTTAGAGACGCATTTTCTAGTGCATAATACAGTTGAGATAATCAGGAATTGCGTGCTGAGCGCTTAGTCAATTCAGGACGAAGAGACGAAGGAGCAGCAGGTTCTCGTCGTCGTCGTCGTCATCATTTTCTTTTCTTCATCTTGTCTCCCCCGTATTGCCCCTATAATATGTTATCAGCCAAGCAAGCAAGCACTGGAACATGTCTGCTTATTGCATTCACAAATGCGCCTCTTCTGTAGTTACAATATTAGCCTGAGCTTACTATATAGTTATTATTACGATGATTAAACGTCGACGTCAGAAAAGTGATATAAAACGGTCATAGATCATCGAGATCATGATGTTATTTAATCGTGTCTTACCCTCAGAGCGGTCTCCTTCCTTCCTTTGTCCTCCTTTCCTTTCTTAGTCCTTCCTTCCTTTGTCCTTCCTTGCGTCTGTCGCTGTAACTTTGAAGTGACGATGAGAACGCTGCAGGTAGCGTCGATCAAGAGGTCCAGACGACACTGCTGCTTCTGCTGCTGCTGCTGCTTTGGTGGTGCTAGTGCTGGTGCTGTTGATGATTGAAAGTGACACGAAGATACGACGCTGAATGGTCAGTTACCACGCAGTCACCATCCTTCCATCCACCCATCTACCCATCCATCCACCCATCTACCCATCCATCCACCCATCCATCCATCCATCTATCCATCATGCATGCATGCATACAAGCATCCAACGATGTGCCATAGAAATACAAGGCGTGCAATTTCCTGTCGCAGGCGATGACGACCAAAGCAAAACATAAATTACCGTCAGCGGTCGAACTATGGCTTCGTCTGCCGTCTGTCGGTCGGACGAACGAACGCACGCCTACGCAGCGAGAGCGGCGGTCTGGCCGGGCAGAGGCAGAGGCAAGGCAAGGCAGAGGCGGTGGTGGCGGTGGTGGCTGGCCTCCTCGACTCCCGTCCACTGAACGCCGTCGTCCAACGATGCAGACCAACTGCCTCCTCAGTCGAAGGCCAAACAATATTCGCAAGCGCAAACGTATCATATTGAGCACCGTCGCACCAATGCATAATATGCGGTGCCACACACACAGGCGCACCGTGTCTACAGGAGGAGTCAGACACACACACACACACACACACATCCGCGCGCGCGCACACACACCCAGAGGTCTCTATCCGGCCACACGCACATACACACACACACACACACACACACACAAACAAACACACACACACACATACACACACACACACAAACAAACACACGCAAAAACGCATACAAACACACACACACACAAACAAACACACGCAAAAACGCATACAAACACACACACACACAAACAAACACAAACAAACACACACACATACACACACACACACACACACACAAACAAACACACGCAAAAACGCATACAAACACACACACACACAAACAAACACACGCAAAAACGCATACAAACACACACACAAACAAACACACGCAAAAACGCATACAAACACACACACAAACAAACACACGCAAAAACGCATACAAACACACACACACACAAACAAACACACGCAAAAACGCATACAAACACACACACAAACAAACACACGCAAAAACGCATACAAACACACACAAACAAACACACGCAAAAACGCATACAAACACACACACACACACAAACACACGCAAAAACGCATACAAACACACACACACACACAAACACACACACACACACACACAAACACACACGCACAGGCAGACACAGGCGTTCCGGTCGCCTGACTAATCGCAATTAAAGACGTGATTAATAGGAGAAAAGAATCGACGATCGATGGGAGGTCGACTGAAAAAGAAGTCGAAGGCGCTCACAGGTAACGAAGAGAAATGAAAGGACAGCGTTTCGACGACGTGAGGTCATTGGCGCCTTGCATCATGCCATTTCCAGCTATCACTCATGACACGCTGTCATCAACATCATCGTCATCGCCGCCGCCGCCGCCACCACCACCACCACCACCACCACCATCATCATCATCATCATCATTACGGTATTACCGCTGTCATCATAGTCGTCGTAATTGGCTTTAGCTAAACTACTTCAGCCTTTGATCATCTTCCTCGTCCCTTGGCTGTTGATGCTGAAATCGAGGCAAGTAATTCCCACAAAAGAAAATCAGACAATGGTATAAGCAATAGATAGGCTTTTGAATGACTTGGAATCCGCTGCATGTACGTCACAGTATTTTATAGGCCTAAGCCACAAAACAGTCGCATGGCAAGCACATCAATCGTCAATCAATAAATGAATCTTTTTTGGAAACCTTTTGCCAAAAACAACAACAGAATAGGCACAGCAAAAACAGCATCGCAAGAAAACAAATCAGCACATAGTTAACAAGGGACCCCAACAGGGATAATAATCCCGCTGAGAGAGGGACCCAATTACCATGAAATAAATACGGACAGATCAGAAGTCAAACCAAGTTCGTTAACTGTGCAAGTCACGTAGATAAATGTAATAAAGGCATACAGATTGACTCTTTACTAAAGCTTAACTACCAGACTAAATTACTGACGATTATTGACCAGCATAAACTTTATTTTCAACGGCTAAAATAATGAGATCGCAACATTTGTTTAATATTGACAAATTAGGGTAGTGCGGTGATATGAATCAGGTGAGGTGGGAAATTTGTATATAACATGAAATTTCAGCCACTTTGCCGTCTACCTACCAAAAGTTATTAAGATTGGTGGAAATTTGACGAAGTTCTGACAAAAACAATTTTGCACAGTTTTTTTGAGACACGGTGTATATAGTGTACTGTGTTGGAAACACTATCCACAGCGAATCCGATGATAAGAACAATAATTATATTCATGAATATAAAAACATTTTTTTAGGTTTGAGTGTTTGACTTACGACTTAGGGCCTAAGCTTACGAGTAACGAGTTACGATAGAGTTTATACTGTTGAGTGTTGACAACTTTTCAATTTTACAACTAATAACAGATTTACGAAATTTTTTACAGTTTGCAATTATTTAACGTCAACGATTTCGTCACGAAATAATTAGAATTAGCATAATGCTACATTTCAATGTCATGTCATGTCATGTCATGTCGCCATCGTCGCATCGCGACGGTTGGCTACATGAATGGATCTTTAATGCCCAGAGTCTTCTGTCCCTTGTCGCGCTCATTAAGTCAGAGCCTACAAGTCCTGTCCAGTTCAGAACGTTGTCGATCCAAGATATCCTCGGCCTTCCTCGTCCTCGGTTCCCCTCCACAAAACCCGTCATGATGCTGCTTTCGATGCTATCGTTTTGCTGTCTCATGCTATGACCAAAATATCGAAGTTTTCGAATTTTGGTGTGGGCCAATAGTCCTCCTGTGGCTCCCGCTGACATATACACTTGTTCGTTGGTCATCATTTTTGTCCATGGAATTCTCATCAGCTTTCTGATGCACTTGTTCTCAAATGCTTGAATTCGCTTTTCTTCATCCTTCTTCAGAGTCCATGCTTCGCATCCATACGTCGCTACTGGCCACACCAAAGCCTTCATCAACCGCAATTTGGTGTCGATGCTGATTGATTTGTTCTTCCAAATCTTCGTCAATTTGGTCATGACAGTCATCCCCATGGCTAGCCTTGATTTAACTTCATTCACACAATTCCCATCTTTTGCTATCCTGCTCCCTAAATATACAAAGGAGTTCACTTGTTCTAGTTTTTCCGTGCCCACCACCGTTTCGAGCACCTCCTCAGTATTCGTCATAACTTTCGTCTTTGTTACGTTGATCGACATGCCATATTCTTCTGCAGCACTTGCGACTTGTTTCACTAGTTCTTGCAGTTCTTCTGGTGTTGTGGCCAGTAGAACGATATCGTCTGCATATCTCAGATTGTTGATGGTTCTTCCGCCAATCCTGAATCCACCGGCGAAACCTGCTAGTGCCTTTCGCATAATTTGTTCTGCTAAAATGTTAAACAGACATGGGGAAAGGTTGCAGCCCTGTCGAACACCTTTTTTAACCTTGAACCATGCCGAAGTGTGGTCGTCTGTTCTGACATTTGCCCGTTGTTGTCTGTACAAATTTCTTAGCATTTCAATGAATTATTCGTTAATTCCGTAATTCCCCATTTAAATAAATTATTAAATAAATTATTTATTGAAATGGGGAATTGCGAAATTAAGGAGTTATTTATTATAAATAAGCCCGTAATTCCGAAATTCCGAGGCCCTTTATCGAGTGAGGCCTGGGGCCAAATGCCCAGTGGCCCCCCTGTCCTAGGCCCTGTATATGCTAAAATCTCACTATGACTTCGTAATATTTGGGATCATGTAAAATGTAAATGTCATTTATGAATAAACTAAATGAATTAATCAAACTTTGTAATGTTTTCAAAGAAAGTAATTAGAGCCAATCGAACGAAAGACATATGTACAACGTCGATTAGTAGTTTGAAATCTTCTAATAAAATCAAAATTTTTAAAGCGTTTTTTCATCACTTCAACTATTTCAGATTTAAAAATACCATAATCCGGCGCCCATTTCATAAGCGTTTTTTCATCAATCCAGCTTCTATTTTAGATCTAAAAACCTTCATCCAGCTTCTATTTCTCATGCGTTACTTTTGTCAATCCAGCTTATATTTCACCTGTAAAAGAATCTTCATCCAGCTTCCATTTCTAAAGCGTTTATTCGTCAATCCAGCTTCTATGTCAGATAAAAAAATACCTTAATCCAGCTTTCCTTGTCCATACATAGCATAGGGCATTCATAAGCCTGTTTGCACATTTCTCTTTCATCTACCGTCTTTCACCTACCGTTTTAATTGACCCACTCAGATCGTTTCCGCTGCGAACGTTTGATGTTCGCCCTTTTGATTGGCGCCCTTTTGTTTTGTCGCCCTTTTGATCGGCGCTTTTTCGAACAGTCGCCTTTAAAAATCGGCGCCCTTTTGTGGTCGCCCTTCTGATGGTCGCCCTTTCGAAGTCGCCCTTTTGATAGGATACGCTGATTTAGTACGTCTGAGAAGGAGCGAGGGGGAAATATATGAATAATTTAGTGTCGTCGGCATAGAGGACGAGGAAATGAGTTTTCTGAGTGTGGAGGTATAAAGAATGAACAGGAGAGGACCGAGGACAATATTATTTAACTATATTATAGAAACACCTCTTAACTAATGAACAGTGTTTAATCTAGTCCCCCTCCTCTGGGGGGGGAATTGGTGTTTCTGGGGGGGGGGAGACATTTGAACGTCCGAAGAACGCTCGTGATGCGCGTAGCACCGAGACTGGGAGGGAGAGGGACATGGGGAGGGGATGCGCCCCTCCCCATCAGAAACTTTTTGAATTTCCACATTGCAATGGCAGCATTTTAAGGTGTCGTCTTAACAAAATAGGTGTACTTTTTCAGTGACCCATTAGAAAATTTTTTGATTTCCACATTGCAATGGCAGCATTTTAAGGTGTCGTCTTAAGAAAATAGCTGTACTTTTTCAGTGATCCTTAGAAAATTTTTGAATTTCCACATTGCAACATATGGCAGCATTTTAAGGTGTCGTCTTAACAAAATAGGTGTACTTTTTCAGTGACCCATTAGAAATTTTTTGGATTTCCACAATGCAATGGCAGCATTTTAAGGTGTAGTCTTATACAAAATAGGTGTACTTTTTCAGTGACCCATTAGAAAAATTTTGGATTTCCACATTGCAAAGGCAGCATTTTTAGGGGGTCATCTTAACAAAATAGCTATACTGTTTCAGTGACCCATTAGAAACTTTTTGGATTTCCACATTACAATGGCAGCATTTTAAGGTGTCGTCTTAACAAAATAGCTGTACTTTTTCAGTGATCCTGTAGCGACCCGTATAACGTGACGCTACGGTTTCCGATCGCCGCCATTTGCGCTTCGGGTGATCGGTATATTTATATGTTTGAAGGCAGTCATTGCATTTTTACTTCCGCCGCACGACGCGGGAGGTCGCTGTCGCGATTGTCGGGTGGCCGACGCAGCGATCGATATCGGCAATCTTTCCCACGCGTAGGACGCTGCCGTCGTCGAAAAGCGATCGATGTCGGTAAAAGTTCTCACGGCCGTGAAAGAGAGAGCGGCTGCCTTAGCGGTCGGTTTTCAAAGAGATCGTCGCGTCGGGATTTCTTCCCACGCTTGCAGTTTAAGCGCGTTTGATAGAGAGAGTGAAGGAGGCGCATACTGAGTAGTGTGGTTCACAGATACATGGTAAAAAATAAAGTTCAAGCTAAAAACCAAGACACCCTCCCCGTTTGTTAGACCTATCAATAGTATTATTGAGACAGAATTTCAGCTTCATATTCCAACTGGAAGATGGTGCTCAATGACTGTGTTACTTTGCATGGGCCAATGTATCGGCGTTAATGTAGAAATACATGTGTCGAGCATATATTCCCATACAATTGAGTTTTATTTCGAAATAAATCAAACATTACTGTAACATGACAATATGAGTGATACTTAAACAGTTGGTCAGCTTGAAATCGAAAATTTCAGTAGGTTTTAAATATGGAAAGTGTCAAAAAATGTCAAAAAACATCATTAAATCCACAAATGTCTATAATTGTTCTTATTTTATGACTCCAACACCCGATGCAGTCTTATACTCAAGAAGGCCTTGCAGTTTGCAAGCACGGTGTTAACAGCAGATTTCTTGATTGATTGAGTGAGGGCAACTTTTCTATTTGCCTTGACCACTTGGAGAAAACACAGCTTTTTTCTTCATCAGCGATGAGTCAGTTGAATTCCTCGAACAACTTCACACTGTCTTCTCTCAGCCGTGTCGTTTACCACTCTTAATTGCTGACTTCAGTCTCTGCCCTGCTGGTAATCCTCATTCTCAATCTATTGCTCAGGTGTAAGTGCAAAAAGAGAATCACCAAACTTCAGGTGTGGCAGTAGTGTCAGTGTTCACTGGGTTACAAAGTCGCCCAGGCAATCTCTCTCCTTCAGCACCACATCAATACCCCTCAACATCCTTTCACCGAGGATTTGCAGTCATTACGTAAAGTATCTTCACCTTATCTGTAGCAGGCAGTTGGCAACATAGCAGTGTCAGACCTTAAGCCTCATCTGAAAGGTACAATGTACTAGTGATTTTCTAGGACATTCATGGCAGCAACGCTGATCTCCTATAGATAGTAGTCACCTGAATCATAATTATTTCCTAGATGAATCAAAATTTACCGATCTTGTCCTGGAGTTTCAGCAGCAAGAGGAGGTTTTTGCCCATGCCTTTGAGAGAAGGGAACCAAATCACACAAATGGATGAATCTGAGTTTCTTCCTACTTTTTTAGATTGAATACGTCACGTTGTATCTTTTGATGGCATACAGTAACCTGGCCAATGAACATGTATGGTAAATTGGGCTATCCAGTTTCTTATTTAGGGCTGACTTCCAAGGACAGCCATTGACACCTCAATGATTTCTTGGTAGTCATCTCTTAAACTGACTTTATTTTCAGCAGACTACTTGAGAAAACCGAATGATCTCTCATGGGAGGCTTCAGTAATGGATACGACTTATAGAACTCGGATGTTGTCACGTGTTACACCATCCCACACATTCTTAAATCTCTTATATATTGGATTATATTTTGAATTAGATGGACCACAGCACAAATGGAGATTTTGGCTAAAATCAACTCCATCCCAATGACGACAGCAGGCCAGCCACAGAAACTTGTTACCTATTATGTCTTCTTGAAAAACTTATACTCCTCCAAAACACCCGGTGTTGACATGTGTTGTATCAAAGATCAAGGCTTGGACATTATCAGTGAGTCTTCATATTAAGTTCAGAAGATAATGAAAGACCTTGGATTTAAATGATATCCTGCATAGAAGGAAAGTTGGGCACAATAAAGGGTTTATCCACACCATCATCTGAAACTAGCACTGACAGGCGGTCAACATATCCAGTGTGCTGCAAATGGGTACAAATTCAGATCTTACAGCTTCAGCATGCTCCATCCTGGTCATCGTAAGCACTCCATGTGAATGGTATTCCGTGAAAGTGACTGGACAAAAGATCGCACACAAGCGCTGCTGCGCAGTGATTGACACCAACAATCTCAATGCTTCATGATCAGATCAGTGTATAATATGTCATTGCTATCAAGTACATTTGTCAATTGACGGCTAATTTGGGCTAAACAGCAGTCTAGCCTTGACTGCGGTAAGTATAATAGCACAACAGAAACTATTTCAAGGTCATCTACACGACAATGGTTGAGGTTTTTGATCAAGCTACAATGAATCAAGATTTCTATCCAATACAACTATATGGTAATATTTCTATGTCGTTGAGCACAATCTTCCAGTTGGACTAGGAAGTTGAAATTTGGTGTCAATAATACTATTGACAGGTCTAACAAATTGAGAGGGTGTCTTGGTATCTAGCTTGAATTTTATTTTTTTGAACCACCCTAATACTGAGCCGGACAAGCGACGGCTATGACCGATACAATCGCTATCACAGGCAGAGAGACGACAGGCTCATTTAGACGGACAGAAAAAGGACACGTCGTGGGCGGTCGCTTGTCAAATACAGTCCGATTTATTGCCTGCATGGAAACTGCCGTGTTTCGCACGGTTTAATCGACGCCTCGAAGGGAAGGGGAGACGCACGTGCGGTCGTCAGAGGGCGCGTTTTGAGAGGCAAAGAGAGAGATAGTGAAGGACCGATAGCGACAGACAGACGGCAGAGGTAGATACGTTGACGTACGTGCAGGCGTACGTGACTTGGATTTGGCGGCCAATTTTGGCGCGTATGACGTAGATAGTCAGCACCTGTGCTCTGACGTCACTGGCGTCACCGGCAAGAAGACTTAATATAAGGAACGCGCACTGTCGGCGGTCAGATCACGCCGGGACCTCGAGGAGTTAAGATGCGGCCAGAAGTTCACGGAAAGTAGACGTATCTTTGTCGATGGGCAGATCACGCCGGAATTTCAAGAAGTTAAGACGCGTTTGAGTAACGACGCCGATATTGCGTAGTTGAGTTTCTTACGGATTCTGCTTGGTTTCATTTATCGACAGGAGTCGAAATATATCGGTTCTGCGTGTGTCGAATCGTCATCGCCGGGCGTTCTGTCGGTGATCCGTCGCTTCAGCCATTCATTCTACGTTTCGCAGGAGCGAATTATATCTCTCTTTCAAATTCTGTTGCGTTTCTTGCGATATTTGAAAGTTGGTGGCCTAAGGGCGTCAATTAATCCTAGAAAATAGTACGACGTGTTATTCTTGTTCGTCGCCTTTTGCCATCGGTCTACGGGCATCGGACCCCAGCGGTTCACCGCTGGCGCAATACCATCGACGCATTCCCCGGATCTCCATACGACTCCGGATTCTTCGCATCCTATCCCTCGCGACGGAAGATAAGGTACGCTTTGTAAGGGGAATTAATGCGATCGGTTATATAGATATTTTGGACTGAATCGAAATTGGCCGTGGGACTTGAGTGCAAATCGGGATTTAATTTAGGCCTACTCCGGTTGAAATGTGTTTGCATTGAAATGGTTTGCATTGAAATGTGTTTGCATTGAAATGTGTTTGCATTTAAATGTATTTACATGGAAATGTGTTTGCCTTGAAAGGTGTTGGCATTGAATTGTCTGCATTTGATTTTCATTGAATGCCTTTGCAAATAATAAGAAGTATTAATTAAACTTACTGACTTTAATCACTGATTGCATTGAATGTAGCTAATGTTGATTGAAGATTTAATTGATTAATAATAATAAGAGATATTATTAAATCTACTGATTTCTTCACAGTGAGCTATAAAGATAGGAGTAATTTATATAGCGCTATGGAGGATTCTAGGGCTGCGACCCCTGCTCAGCCTTCGAGGCCGCCTTCCTCGATGGAAATTGTCTTAGAGGCAATCCAGATTAATGCTAGGTCTACTCATGAGGCAATTCAGACAAATGCTAGATCTACACAAGAAACCATGGTTTCTATGCAGTCGTCTATGCAGACGGCCATACAGTCGCATGCTAGAGATACGCAAGAGGCGATTGCCTCAGTAGAATTAAATGTCTTGGCGGTGCAATCAAATGTCAGAGAGGAAATCTCTGCTGTACAATCTAATGTTAGAGAAGCGCTGACAGAGGTTGTGTCGCGCTTAGAGAGACTAGAGTCATCGCCGGTACCAAGATCTGCTGTGGATTTCAACTCTGGACCTAGGTCCACCGCTATTACCACTGCGGACGCGCCATACCACTCGTCCATCGGCCTGGCAGAAGGTTTTGGGGCTAGGTCTAAAGATCTCGTACATCCCGGTATACTGCGGAGAAGTGAGCGTTTGTCCAGCAAGGCTCCAATTTCATATAGGGAGTTCGGCAGTCGAGATAACTGGCCGCCTTTCCATCGCTGGGATTCGAACCCGGAAGTCACCTCCTCCTGTCCTCCCTCTATCTCTAAGAACTATGGTCCACAGCAGCACGCGGTCCCACCGTTCGAGGATCCGGAAGTGGCGACTCCGGGGATGACGGTAGGGGCGGGCGTTACAATCCTTAGAAAAATTTTGAATTTCCACATTGCAACATATGGCAGCATTTTAAGGTGTCGTCTTAACAAAATAGCTGTACTTTTTCAGTGACCCTTAGAAAATTTTTGAATTTCCACATTGCAATGGCAGCATTTTAAGGTGTCGTCTTAACAAAATAGGTGTACTTTTTCAGTGATCCTTAGAAAATTTTTGAATTTCCACATTGCAACATATGGCAGCATTTTAAGGTGTCGTCTTAACAAAAGAGGTGTACTTTTTCAGTGACCCATTAGAAAAATTTTGGATTTCCACATTGCAAAGGCAGCATTTTTAGGGGGTCATCTTAACAAAATAGCTATACTGTTTCAGTGACCCATTAGAAACTTTTTGGATTTCCACATTACAATGGCAGCATTTTAAGGTGTCGTCTTAACAAAATAGCTGTACTTTTTCAGTGATCCTTAGAAAATTTTTGAATTTCCACATTGCAACATATGGCAGCATTTTAAGGTGTCGTCTTAACAAAATAGCTGTACTTTTTCAGTGACCTTAGAAAATTTTTGAATTTCCACATTGCAATGGCAGCATTTTAAGGTGTTGTCTTAAGAAAATAGCTGTACTTTTTCAGTGACCCATTAGAAAATTTTTGGATTTCCACATTGCAATGGCAGCATTTTAAGGTGTCATCTTAACAAAATAGCTGTACTGTTTCAGTGACCCTTAGAAACTTTTTGAATTTCCACATTGCAATGGCAGCATTTTAAGGTGTCATCTTAACAAAATAGCTGTACTGTTTCAGTGACCCATTAAAAACTTATTGAATTTTAAAAAATTGCAATGTTCGGAGAGTTTGGATAAGAATGAAAGATTTGAGATCGGACGATAGTTTGGAAACTTGGCATAAGAGTTCTTTGCCCAGAGATGGTTTTTTGAGAAGTGGTTTAACAACTGAGTCTTTGAAAAGCGTAGGGAAGGTGCCGGTACCGGTTGAGAGAGACAGGTTTATGAGCTTGGTTATAGTGGAAGCAAGAAGGGTTACGTTCTTGTGTAAGGGTTACGTAGCCTTGAAATAAGGTCTGGGATTGGATCAAGGTCACATATATTGCTTGTTTTGAGAGACCTGACTAACGGTGATAATTTCTGCTTTAGTAGCAAGCTCAAACAGGTTGAAAGATGTCGTAGGTGGCAAAGTTGCGTTTGAATGGGAAGAGTCGGTTTGCGATCAAGTAGATTTTGATAAGAGAGTCTGTAGTGAGAGACGGAGGGAGGAAACTTTGTCAGTGAAAAAAGGATGCAAAAGAGTCAGCAATGGACGCAGATGGAATTGAGTTCGGGAGGGGGTTAGGTTAGACTCTAACCTTACCACCGTTAGAGGAGCCGCGATGAAGAATACTGCTTAAAGTTTTCCAAAGATTTCGAGGGTTGGATGAATTTGAGTGAACAAGAGATGATAGCATTGATAGCAGGCCTGATAGTGAGCCGGGTCTGTCAGGGTCTGTGACCCTGCATTGATTTTTGTGAATAATGCTGGTGCCGGGTCTCAGCCGGATCGCAAGTCTAACAATTTTGGAGTAGGCTACACAACTAAAAACACTAGGTCTTCATATATCAAAAATAGGTAAAAATGGTATGTAAGCTCGTTCTAGGCGACGGCGCGACGATTTGAGAACTTGGAGAAAATAATTAAACCATGGATTTTTGCATGCATTTTTGGTTTAGTGTGATTGAAGAGTGACAGAGAACAGAGTGGAATGGAGAAACTGCCTTGCCCGATGTGCAGCGCTGCACGGGAAGGACTAAGGTCTAAGGTAAGGTGATTGAAGCGTGTTTGTTAAGGAGTTCTGAACTTCTGACAAGGTGCAGTTGTATGCAGACAGGAGATCATTGGGGACTGTTGGAGGATTGTGAAGAGGGGAGGAGGTTTCAAGGTCGAGTTTGAATGCATCAAGGTCGATGGAGCTGATGCGGCGGAATGAGCATTGTTTGGGTGGAGGGCGAGTAGATGGTTCGATATTGAGTTGAGTGAAGATAGGGTAATGATCGGAGGGTGTGTTGAATTCACGGCTGAGGATCGGTGATAGGACGGATGAGACACAGGAAATGACTAAGTCAAGAATATGACCATATTTCTGAGTTGGGAAAGAAATTTGTTGGGTCAGATTGAAAGCACTCAAAGTGGAAAGGAACTGGCATGCAAATTATGGATCAGTGGGGTTGTCGACGTGGAAGTTGAAGTCGCCCGTGATGACAAATTCATGAGGTGTTGTTGCAGGGACAGATAGAAATGAATTGAATTCTTCGAGAAAAGCACTGGGTTTTGCAGTGTAGGATGATAACGTAGGAGATCGGTAGACATTGAAGATCGTTAGTTTAGATGTTGGCAGTTTGAGAGTGATTGATGATGATTCGAAGATCTGGTAAATGTAGGTCTAGGTGGGCGATGCAAGAACAGTTTCTGGTTCGCGGATTAGGAAGGCAATTCCGCCTCCAAGATTGGATGCTGAACTTTTGGATGAATTTTTAGGTTGTCGGGGTGAACTTGTGAGCAAATATCCGTCAGGCTAGAGAGTTGAAGAAGAGTGGCAGATGAGGTTATCCAGGTTTCGGTTAGGGCGATTGCATCAGGACGGTGGTTACTGGTAAGAGGATAAAATTAGGTCATGTAGCGCAGTGTAGTGTTTTAGTTGAGAAGCGACCGGATATTGAGTGTGCAAAGGTTGAAGTGAGATGAAGAAATTGGACCGGGACCCGGGGTTCAAGCTGATGTCACCGCAAAGGAGAAGAAGACATAGACATGGACATAGTTTCTCAGCTTTAACTTTGATTCGAGGTTTTGTGAGGAAGTATGAGAATGGAATGGCTGTCAGGTCGCCAAATTTGGCTGTGGCTGTGGCTGCAACAAGTGCTCATACACATAGGCCTAAGCCTATTGCCGCGTATGGTAAAGTTGCGTCCTCTGATCGTCCGAGGGTTCGAGCATGATCGAATGTCCTATAGGCAGGTTGTACTGCAAGTAAATTTGAGGTGAGTGCACGCTGACCGGGAGAAAAATCGACTTTTTGGTCCGACATTTCTGACGAACTTTTTTTTAGTCATCCAGCCCAAATCTTCTGAAAATGACAGCGATTTTCCTTCCGAAAAAACTGATGGCCTTTTTTTTTATTAATTCGCTCAGAATTTCGTGAAAATACACCTAAAAAATTTGCTTGGGGTGACTATACGTTGTATACCCGCGTACGTACCCTGTCGTTTTTCCCGGAGGTGAGTAGGCCTATACGCTGTATACCCGCGTAGGCCTATACCTTTGATTACAGCCCGTCATGCCTATAGGGGGTATACGTTTGCATAAGTCTTACGCTTTGAACCGCATAGGCTATAACTCGCCTATCCTGCAATGTATGCTCGGTCTAATGTAGTGTAATTAGTAATTTGTATAGCGCCGCTCACAGCCGGTCATGGCCATTCAGTAGTGCAACTAGCGCTCCCAGTGCGATAACCCGTAGTGACAAATAATTAGTCTTAAGAAGAGCGAGATATTTGCAATTGCAGATATTGATCCAGAAAGGAGAGTCCCAGGTAGAGTGGAGGGAAGGGAATTCCATGAGGAGGGCCCAGTGATGGTAATTTATAGGCTGAAATTTTGTGGGTAAGTAAGTAAGCAAGTGTGGAATTGTAGAATTTGCACGGTTGAGATGTTGAAAGACGCAAGTATTAAGAGCATGGAATGGTAAAATTGAACCATCATAGTTGCAATAATAATAATTTCATCAATTCTTTGCGTTTCAATGTTTGAGACTGCACAATAATGCAAGAATCATGGAATGAAAACTGGAAGAAAGGTGGGAGTATGAGGGTTGGAATGGTAAAATTGAGGCTTGAAAGTTAAAATGTTCGATTTTTCCTCAATTATTAACGCTTTATAGTGCAGGATTCATTGGTATGAGAAATGAATGGAGGGAGGGATGGAGGAAGGGAGGATAAAGTTGAGTCATTTTAGTTACATTGTTCGAATTTTCATCAATTCTTAGTGTTTCAATAATTGAGAATGAACACCTATACAAGAATGTGTGGAGGGAGGGAAGAAGGGAGGGATGGATGGAGGGAGAGAAAGGATGGAGGGAGGGAAGGGAGGGAGGGAAGGGAGATTTTAATTGCGTGTAGTAAAACCATCGCCCGAGGGCACACCACACCTGCGTCATTATCGAGATCTTAATCAACTGGTCGTAAAAACATTACCCGAGGGCACATCAATGATCATTAACGAGATCTTAATCACCTCTTCTTAATTGCTGCGCCAGTAGCTAATTGATTTTTAATGACTTTTTAATTGCTGCGCCAGTAGCTAATTGCTTTTTAGTGAATAAGGGCGTGGCCGATGACGTCATTGGAGCGTGACTAATGGCTTTTTAATGGGTTTTTAATTGCTGCGCCAGAACCCGTCCTTACCATACTACTGACGTGACCCCCATTTGGTTTCAACAAGCCATTAACTCAATGCAGTGGGAGAGAAAAGCAGGATAGTAAGGCCTAATTACTCCGACCAGGATGGCTGCATGATGACTAAAAAAGGTCAGCAACTATTTTGGTGGCTAAAACGGGATTTTTTTTCTTTGAAATTGGACGAATGACTAAGAAAAGGTCATTAGATTTTTCGGCGACCAAAACAGAATTATTCCTCCTGTCCCAAGAGTGCGCCAACATTTTCGGTCTTGGCCCAAGACCGAAAATGTTGGCGCCCCTTCGAAAATTTTTGTATCCGCCCTTGACTGCATGCATGCTGACACGTAGCCTATAGCCCACACTTTGCCTATATAGCCTACGTCGAAGAGTGTGCAAGAACAATAATAGAACCAATAGGCTATTTGCATCGCAAACATTATTTGATTAAATTGGTTTAAATGAAGCCACAGTATAAATAACATTCGGCCTATAACTTGCGTCTGGCCGCTCCGGATATCTCTGAAGCCCTATCGCGCCTCATAAACATGTCGATCTCCGCCGCTCATGTTCCAACGCAGTGGAAGAATGCCATTATCCATCCGATCGCCAAGATAACCAACCCGATAACTCCAGGCGACTACAGACCTATATCAATACTTCCGGTCCTGTCTAGGATGGTTGAACGAGAACTGGTACGAGTCTATCTGTATCCTGTTCTGACCGAGCCACCAATGAAACATCTGCTAGCGGATCAGTACGCTTTCCGCCCAACTGGGTCAACCACTTCAGCATTGATCTCCATATTGCATCACACTACGGAGCTTCTTGTAGACAATGAATATGTCACGATAATTATTATCATTAGACTTTTCAAAGGCCTTCGATGCGGTCAGGCATTCCACGCTGGCGGAGAAGTTTTCTCAATCAAGCATGCCTGACGTCATATAGCCTACAACTGGCTGATCAGATTCCTAAACGAGAGACAACACGACACAAAGTTTGCTGGAATTCAGTCGACCGTGAAAAGAATAAACTCCAGTGTCGTGCAGGACTCAGGCGTCGGCCCTGTAAAATTCATCATCAATGGTTCTGACCTCCAGCCAGCCGATCCAGACAGCAGGATAGTAAAGTATGCCGACGATACCTATACTTATTGATAGGAACCAAAAAGCGGTATACAATTACCACCGAGCTGGCCCTGATAGCTGAATGGGCACAACAAAACAACCTGAAGTTTAACCCAACCAAGTCGCGAGAGATGCTGGTTACCCGTAGTCGCATCCATAACACTCCTGATCTGATCTCCGTAGTCCAGAGGGTCAACGCGATGAAGATCTTGGGTGTGACCTTCCGGAGTGATCTACGTGCTTCGGGGCATGTCGACGAGGCGCTTGAGGCATGTTCTCGCTCACTCTACGCCCTGAGGGTTTTGAGGACTCATGGCCTGCCTGCATGCTGACGTCTTACACGTGGTAACGATGATGCACAAATGCCTGAACAACCGTGCACCACCCTACCTCGTGGATAACATCAGACCGCTGGCAGACGATCCTAGCAGGTCACGTCTGCGGTCGTCCAAGACCGCGCCGACGTATCCGTCCCTGCAACAAAAACTAAAGCGGGCGATCGTGCCTTTCGGGTCGCTGGCCCACGCGCCTGGAACAGTCTTCCATCATCAATTCAAACAATAAAAAGCCAATCTGCTTTTAGAAAACAGTTAAAGCTGCACCTGCTTTGAGCCGTTTGCAGTCACGCCGAACTTTGACAATTTTGTATTATGACATTTGTGTGTAAAGCATCCTTGAAGTAGCTTGCTACTGACGATGCTATATAAATTGTCTTCATTACATTACATTAGCCTACATTACAACGAAGGTCAAAACTGTTGCCCGCCTCATGTACGCCGCACCCGCCTGGTGGGGGTATAGGCCTATACAACGGAAGGAGCTCGATCGGTCGCGCTTGGATCGTTTCTTGCGCCGAATCCAGCGGATGGGATTTCTGCCCGAGGCCTCGCCCTCTGTTGCTGAGATGGTTGAGGAAGCTGACGAACGCTTGCTCCGCGCTGTCATATGGAACAGTTGCCATGTCCTTCGCGACCTATTTCCACCAATGAATAGTAGCCTACGGTTTACAACCTTCGACCCCGACGTCATAATTTTCGGCTCCCGAAAAAGGACAACATAAACTTTATTTCCAGAGTCCTCTACAAGAGTGCTAACAATCATCAAATCTGATTAACAATGATCTATTTAGAAAGACGCTTTAATTTAATGTTTGTATCTCTTAATGTCACTAGGCCTATGTACCAGTCTGCGGTGTGTCAACCTGCTCTTTTTTCATGAATTAAACGAATATATATATATATATACACAGTTACACACATGTATATAACATTATTATTTATACTGTGATGAAGCTCAGTGTGTGGAGTGCCTGTTTGATGAAAATATTCAAAAATATTCGAAATAAATTTCAGTGATGTTTCGGGAACTGCTTAAACCTGGGACTGATATCGAAACTGTAGGCTACGTTTTTAGTACGCAAACACTTCCATGAAAAGAGGTAGGATATTATCTTGGAGAGAAACCTAGACAGCAGACCAACGACCTCATATAGCAGACAAGAGCAGAAACTTAGATCTTCGGCAACTATTAAAAGCTTCGCAGTAAATAAAGGGCAGAACATGGTATAATAAAAAATCCGTAATAATCATGCAAGTTCAGCGTTCACCTGAAATAAACTTTAAAAACAAATGATACTTAGTCTAGAATGCATAATAATCCTTATTAAAAACGTAGAAAATGAAATTAATTTATTTACTGCGGAGCTGCTATTAAAATATGTCGGACAAAAACAAAGACTCCTGTAAGAGTTTGATGGAGGCAAGCGGGTCGGTGGTAGAGGAGGCGCAGAGTATAGATGCAACAGATGACTTCGATCCATTCTGTGGAGTGGTAGAATGTGTCGAGGAAAACCTGGATGTAGATCTTTCCGCACCTCCCGAAAGCCAGTGAGTATTGTCCCTAGGCCGCCCACTAGCGGAACATAGGCATGTTAATGTATTTCTATAGCTCCTTTATTTTGCCACCTACCAAGCGACAGCAGTAGCTACTAGCTGCACATGAACTTTACACTTGAAAGTTGTGATGTTGAAGTTGCTGATGCTGCTGATGTATTAACGTGGCGGTGTAAAGATATATAAAGTAAATCCGGAATAATGCGGGTGCGTTATGTAGTAATGTTCATCAGACCAGTGGTGTTTAATAAAGCAACATAAAAGGTTGGTGTCCATTCAGGACCTCATGCATTCTACAGTCCAATGCTGTTAATTTTGCAGACTGCGGTCCTGTCGATGTAAACAGTATCGCCACCCATGAAATCGCTAATCGGTTAGGGTTAGGTTAGTGTCGTCATTGGATACTGTCCACAGGCATATGCAGCATCGTTGGGCAGCATCCAATGACGACACTGACCCTCACGACGCCTAACCTGACCCTAACTGACACTCGTGTCAGTTAGGGTCAGGTTACTGTGGGGGGGGGCCTGGTAGAGTAATGGTTAACACGCTGGCCAAGAGTGCGAGAGGTAGTGAGTTCGAGCCCCCATTGGGCGGATTTGCTTTGTAGGCTGCTATTAGCGCCGTGTAATTACAAAGCTGTCTGTTCAGTTAGTAGCTAAGTTGGTTATATTCTATAATGACTCGGTAGCAAGTAACTTTTAAAAATAAATTTGATGAAAAATATTTCCTGACGAAATTGAAGCGGGATTTTTTGTGTGAGGGTCGGTTAGGGCTCAGGTTAGGCGTCGTGAGGGTCGGTTAGGGTTAGTTTTAGGGTTAGTGCAGTCATTCTGAAGCTGGATTGATGAACAATAACTTTCAATGAAAAATGGCTGAAAAATATTTGCTGACGAAATAGAAGCGGGATTTATCGAACAAATTCTTGCCTAAAGAGAAGCTGGATCGATTAAAAGGATTCTCGGCAAACTAGAAGTTGGATTTGTTAAAGATAACAACGCTGCAACGTTAGTTCTTGGTGTCTACCGAGTCATTCTAGAACGTCTACCGAGTCATTATAGAACTCTACCGCTAAGTTTAATTCAGGGGTTCTCAAACTGTGGTACGCGTACCCCTGGGGGTAGCCTACGCCAGGCGCCGGTAAGGGGTACGCGAAAATTTCCAGAAATATAAATTTTCTTTGAGTTTATGGATTGTGTGTCCATCTTTCTTTGATTAGCAATGATTTAGCAATGATTTGTAACGTTGCCACATTTAGCAGCATCGTCATTTCTTTCTTTCACAGAATATGATTAGTCTCACTTAATATACAATGCATGCAACATATTTATGTTTAGACCTGCCGCTATAATGTTGAAACAACTATGTATAAATGGTTGGAAGTACCAAAGCCAGAAATTCTCAGGCTATAGGCCTATATGCACTGGCCTGGGTGTCAAAAATGCGGGAAATTGTTAAAGAAGTACAGACCTGGATGTCCTCCAACCGGCTGAGGCTGAACCCGGACAAAACGGAATTCATATGGCTGGGCACAGGTCGGGCACGCTCAAGGATTGATGCTCAGGCGATTGAGGCGGCGTTCCCAAACTGGAAGACCAAGCGTGTTGTTCGGGACTTGGTAGTACTGCTGGATGAAGACCTAACCATGGATCAGCATGTCGGATCGCTCTGCAGGTCTTGCTTCTACCAACTGCGCCAGATCAGAGTCGTTCGGCGCAATCTATCACATGAAGCCGCTGCCACTCTTGTCCACTCGTTTGTGCTGAACCGACTGGATTTCTGCAATGCCGTCCTCGCTGGTCTCCCATACTGCCGGATACGCCAGCTTCAGTCTGTCCTCAACTGCGCCGCCCGAGTCGTCGCTGATTTGCCCAAATTCTCGCATATATCAGCATATATGCGTGACACGCTGCACTGGCTTCCGGTCGTGGACAGAACGATATTCAAGATCATCGTTATGGGACGAGCGTCAGTGGTTGGCCTGGCGCCAGAATACATTCGGGAACTTTGTATTCCCGTCTCCAGCCAACCAGGTCGTCGGTCTCTGCGCTCTGCGACTCGTGGGGACTTGATAGTCCCACGCTCCCGTACAGTGATGCGGACACACCGCGCCTTCTCGTGTATTGGACCTTCATTCTGGAACAGTCTTCCTTTGGCAATTCGTGATGCTGCGTTGCGTGTTTCCCATGAAACATTCTCAAAGTTAATTAAGTCGCACTTGTTCAGAACTGCCCGGTAGCTGCGTTAAGCGCCTTCGTGAGGTTATTGTAAGGCGCTATATAAATGTTCATATACATACATACATATACATACATATAGCCTATATAACTCAAATTGCGGAGAGTTGAATTGTCCTAAGGATTAATTTCCTGGCCTTTTTAAATTTTGCGATTCCTTTCAGCATGTCATATCTGGGTGAAACTGGTTTTTAAACTATTCGAGATCTTGCTATCAAAAACAAACATAGGGCAATTTGCGTTTGAAATTGACAAATATTAGACCAGATTGTAACAAATCTGTGCTAGTCTAAACAAGCCCACAGCACTATAGGTTGGCTATTTCTTATAATACAAAGGTTGTAGACCAATTTCCCTTTTAAATTTGTTGTTAAAATAATATGATTCAAGCAAAATTTTGCTCCCTATAGATATACGACTAATAAACGATGTCATCAATAATTAAATTGGCTTTCAGTTGTCACTGCAAGGGAAACTTCACAATGGCATTTTGTTTCTGATCTGACTTTGTTGGGGCCCGGGGGTACGCCATCATTCGATTTTATCACTTGGGGGTACAACAAAAATAAAGTTTGAGAACCCCTGGTTTAATTAAGATTACAGCATAACTTGTAAATGTAAAGCGCAGTGCGTTTGCAGGCGCTCAATTAAAGAAAAGATTATTATTATTATTATTATTAGTATCCAATGAGTATCCTGAGTCAGGATGCCTAACCTGACCCAAGACATCAAAAGGTGCTTAAAAGAGTCGATTCAGTTTTCGATGCACAGGTTTCTTCACTTTCTAACTTAGAACTATATACTCACATATTTACTGCATAGTTTCCATCATTTATAAAATTAACTTGACCTTTTTTTACTTAGTGAGCTTACTGAGCCCATTGCATTACTTTGCTGTCAGATGCAATTCTTTTCTCTGTTCCGTCAAGCGTTTTGCGTTAATGATGAGGCCCTTACATGATGTCTCCACATTCTCTGTCTCTGATGATGTCCATGGCCTTTCTCATATCCATGTTCTTTTCCCTCAGGTCTTCCATTATGTTATCCATCCGTCTTCCTGTGCTTCTTATTCCTTCCACGTGGCCGTCCAGGGCTGCAATTGATAGTCTTTTGTTGTCCAATCTTTTCACATGGCTGAACCACGTGAGTCTTCTTTTCCCGATCTTGTCTGCTATTGTTTCCCCCACTCCTAGGTTCTCCTGTGTCTTCTCGTTCCTGATCTTATCTCTTGTTACGGCTCAGTATTCTATGTAGCCAGCTCATTTCTGCCACCATTAGCCTCCTCTCTTCCAGGGCTGTACTGGTAAATTTTGAGGTGAGTACACGCTGACCGGGAGAAAAATAGAAAAATCTAGTCTTTAGCTTCGAATTTTGTGAAAAATACACCTAAATATCCTTTGCTTTTTTCATGCGTATACCCACACACTCTTTGTGAGGTGAGTATACACTGCATACCCGCGTGTACCCTGGTTTTCGGCGGTGAGTATATGATGCCGTTTTTTCCCGGATGTGAGTATACGCCGTATGCCCGCGTATACCCTTGATTACAGCCCTACTCTCATCCTCTTTGCGCAGACACCAGCACTCAGACCCATATAGCAGTAACGGAACCACCAGTGCTCCATGCAGCCTCAGTTTTGTTTCTGTTGAGATGCTGTCTGTTTTCCACTTGCCTTGTGTCATATAAGTGGGTCGAAGTACATAAATGAATGTGAAAATTGACTTCAGTTGAATTCAACGAAGATGTGATGCTTCTGATTAGACTCACAGGCGTAGGGGAAATTTCACAGCAGTGAGGGGCAAGATTTTACTTCTGCCCCCCCAAAAATCCAGAATCAGAGCCGTTTTAAGGTCTTGGCACATGAGGCACGTGCCTAGGGCCTCGCGCAACGACTCAAATAGACTACATCGCATAACAAATTAGCTGCTTTGTAAGGTACCCTTGTACCGGCTTGGCTGTGTTACTGTGCCATATAAATTGTCATTATTATTATCATTATTATTATTATTATTATTATTATTATTAATATTATTATTATTATTATTATTATTATTATTATTATTATAGCTTAATTATGCTCGACATATTAATGAGCCACAAAGTCTCATCTGCTGCAGGTCGCTTCCTTCTGTCGTTCCTTCCTCGGCTCGTTTTTGCCGGATTGTAAATGTCCTTCTCGTGTCGATCAGGGAGCGGTGGCAATGTTTCGGAGAGGCAGATGGCGTTCCCCCGTTGAAGAGCCACCGAAATCCGCTGGAATAAGTATGACGTTTCCATAGGGTCATGCGTAACAGCAGCAATTCTCCTCCCCAGGTCAGAAATGAAATCCAGACCTTCTTTGCACCAAGCGCCACTGGTCTCCAAGGCGACCGCCACAAAAGCTTGGGTACTGGTGGAATACTTGATAGTGTTCGATGCAGCTGCGCGTTCGACGGCTTTGCCAGCTCCGATGGATGTGTGTGGAAGGTGAGACAGGGTGAAAGTGTCGGGCACTGTCACATCCCATGCCAGGCATCGACCTCGTGACCAAGGGATGATTGTCACGCCGTCTGATCGCTTTCCGTCTTCTCTTGGCAGACCGAGAGGTTCTTTGTGGGACAGGATTTTCGCCCGTCCAAGAGCTCTACAGACGACGTCATTTATCATGCTATGTCTGTGGTGCTTACCGCTTCCTCCTTTGCATACCAGTCCATGCAGTCCTCTCGCGTCGACATTCCCTCGGCAGTGGTGACACACATGAGGTTCACAAAGTGATGTTCCTAGTCTGACACCAACTGCAAAGCATATCTCCTTGTCTGAGAGGCGCAGGACCAGCGCAGTCACAGGGGGAACGAGCATCCAGTCTCCAGAATGAGGGGCTCTCGAAGCTAGCAGGCGAGCGCGGTCGCTTGGGACACTGGTGGAGTCGAGCAGACCCGTCCATGCCTTGTCAGTGAATTTAGAATCCCACTCCTTTTGGCTGTGAGATGCTGCTCCAGTTGGTGGATCTGAGCCTGTCAGGGTTATCCATGTGTTGAGAGCTGAGTCTGCAAGTACATATGGTGCATCAGCTGATTCTGTAGGTAGGATGCAAGCCTGTAGTTCGCTGTGCTAGCGGCAGAAGCCAGAAAGGCAGAAAGTGCCAGCGTTGATGCACAACGAACTCCGAGGCCACCATCTCTGACAGGCAAAGAAGCCTGAAGCCAGCGGTCGTCGTCGAGGTCCACGTTCAGGATGGTTGATAGGCCTTCTCTTAATAAATGGTCGAACCGAGCCAGGCTCGGGCAATCAGCGCAGATAGCTGTGCGCATGCTGTAGAGGAGTTTTGGAACACTCAAGCTATTTTTGAGCAACACAAGAGCGTCATGTGTATAAAGCATTGATAGTCTTGTGATTGCCCTTTCTAGATCGTTGGCCTTTGAACTGACGACCATCTCCACAGCTGGACCTGGCAACAGAGGTGCACCCAGCAAGGTCATCTCCTCAAAGGTCATGTTCATAAAACCTTCAAACGCCGGGTCGTTGAATTGCATCTGATTGTTGTTGCAGGCAATTTCGCATTTGGTGCGGTTTAAAATCAAACCCAAGTCCTGCGCTTCTTCTGCAATCAGAAGAACATTGGCGGCCACTGTCTCCCTGCTGACACCCAATGTCAGATCATCCAAGTAGCCAACACGCAGATTTGATCTCAGTTTTATCAAAATTGGTTGAAGGACAAGACAGAACTCCAGAGGATCCAAAGGATCGCCTTGATGTGTCCCCTCTTCTGATCGTATTATGTTCGAGCCATAACGTAAGAGTGGCCGATTGGAGTGGGCAGAGCTCTGCATGTCTCTAGCCACTGCCTCTAGAAGCGAATCTCTGCGCAAAGTGTTAAAAGCATTTGTGAAATCAAGCTTCACCAATACGTTGTCTTTTCGGGTTACCCAACGACGTGTCGCATGAACAGCTGCCTCTGCGCCTCCCGAAATGCCTACTCCTGAATGGGGGCGAGCAGCTGAGACAGTTTCTTCTTCTTCTTCTTCTTATTATTATTATTATTATTATTTTTATTATTTTTTTATTTTTTTTATAGCCCCGAGGTACATATGATCCCTCAGGGACTTACACCCTAATTGCTAAGATAAAAACATCTGGAATGGCGCCTAGTCGTCGCTGAAATCCAGTGCAGGAAAAGAGCCACGGAATGCCAACGCATTATTATTATTATTATTATTATTATTATTATTATTATTATTATTATTATTATTATTATTATAAATTATTATTATTTTTATAAATTATTATTATTATTATTATTATTATTACTATTATTATAAAAGTCAAACTATTGTTATTATTATTATTATTATCATTATTATTAAAATTATTATTCTTACTATTACTATTGTTATTAGGCCAAAAAAATTAATGCTGTGTTTCCGGTAACAGAGCTAAAAAAAATTGGGTAGGTAGGTCGAAAAATATTTTTATTTTGGTAAAATATTTTTATACAGTGACTATACGAAAAATTATACCGAAATACTCTTTTTTGCATATAGGTACACGCTGCAACAAAGTACGTGTTCTAAGCAAGTATAAACTGCCTATTTCCCTGTACCTAAAATTGCTCTAGAAAACAATTCTATTAATTTCATTTTGTTGACTTCCTTTCTGGTAAGATAAAGTGGGAAGGGAATGGGAAGATGAGCGCGAACAAAACATCACTGCTAGGGGTCGTTCCAGACTGATCGAGCCAGTGACTAGTTACACCTAGAGGTTGCTAGATTTATTTTCCCTAGTCACCGTTAGAGGTGACTCAAGTGAGAATGATAAGGCAAGAGGTTTCTCAAGACTGGCAACCAGGAAGTAGTTATGCAGGCGTGAAACTCTAAGGCAATGTCAATGTAAATAAAAAATTTACGCAAAATTTTCCGAGTCGCTGCAATAAAAGTGAGTTGGTTGGGTTACCGGAAACACAACATTTTTTGCCTAAGATCCAACTCTATACGGAAGGCAATGTCACTGTATTATGTCAAACAAATTTTGAGAAAAAAAATTTTTTTCCTAAAAAAATTTTTTCATAAATTTTTTTTTTAAATAAATTTTTTTTACAAAATTATTTGAGTCGCGGCAATAAAAGAGGGTCGGTCGGGTTACCGGAAACACAACATTTTTTTTGGCCTTATTATTATTATTATTATTGACATGCTATTGTTATTGAATGGCTACCCATTTTCCAAAGCGTGCATCGGGTTAACGAAAGAACCCGTGAAGGCCACAGCGTTAAAGCGCTGAATAGTAATTGATAGTCTTTGGAAGAGGAAGGACGTCTCCCTCAGATCGTCCGACGCCTGCGACAGGTGACGACCTAAATCAGTTAACAAATCAATTCCTCTAGAATTGATGGGACCTAGCGTCTCCAGGGCCAGCGGAATGAAGTCATGTGGAGCTGTAATCGCCATACATTTTTGATCCTTTCTACTATCTGCTAGTTCTGCTGCTGCTCCTGCAGGGACAGCTGTTGCCTGCAGATAGGATATATTATTATTAGTATTTATTATTATTATTATTATTATTATTGTTATTATGTTCAGTGCCTTGGAGCGATCATCAACATTGAATCCAGCTAAGGTCGCCATTTAGGGACCCTGAGCGAGTCTTTCACTCGCAGTTGCTCATGCGCTTTGGTGTGAAACTCCGATTCAGTGTCCTTGCTGTAGTTCGGAGTGCTTCTGAGTAGACACATTGAAGTGGTGCTATAGCAAGTGCTCATACATACATGCATGCACACTGTATAAAGTGCATGCTGGCTTCCTAGTTTGTACTGAGTTGACATGAGCAGTGAATGCTGACGTCATTGACATGGTCATCTGCTGTAAAAAGGTCCTTGCCAGGCTGTCACTGTCCTATGTTGAATATATATGTCAAGTTTACGGAAACATGAAATGTATCTGCTGGAACTGCGTCAGTTATTTGGTCATGGCATTGTTTTACAGTTCTATTGCTTAATTAATTGGCTTGTCCGAACTGTTTATAGTCAATGCACTTTTTGACAAAATACAGTATGTTACAGACTGTAAATTTTTCCCAAGGCAATTATTACCGGAAAATATATGATAGTTGCACGTCTTTGCATCTAGCTGAAAAAACCTGCCTTAAATTTTCTCAGGCCAGTTGTTAACCAGAAAACTTAAAGCTGAGTATGTAGGTTATTGGATTAGATAGCGAATTGATAAAGTCGTGATTCTCTGACTGGAATCAAGACCTGTCTATGTTTCGAGATATAGAGCTACCCATGGCTGACACTTAACATTGGTCGAGCCTCCCTCCCCCCGAAAAATAAGGATGTGTTTCCGGTAACCTGATCGAGTCACTTTTATTGCCTCGACTTGGATAATTTTGTGGAAATTTTTATTTCTATTTACATACACAGTAATATTGCCTTTCGGATACGAGGTGTAGAATTGCGACATCATAGCAATTCAATACAGAAGATGACGTAAGGGCCCATTAATTAGGGCCCTCATAAATTTGCGCCCAAAAATTGAAACAATTGCGCACCAAAAACGATAAATTTGCGCGAATTTTGCGCAAGTTAAAAAATCAAAATGTTTGTTATTTTTTTCATTGAATCAGTGTACCAAAGTATCTAACAGTGTTTTTGTCATTTAGTGTAAAGCTATGGCGTTCTAGAAATTAGACAATCAAGCCAAAAAGGAAGTTATAAAGTTCCTATAACCATAAGATTAATGTATTCAGACGATCGCAAATTATTTTAATTTGGAAAATTTACGCCCACCAAAATCTATGCTCTTTACAAATGTAACTTCAAAATAGTATTATATATGCCTATATTATAATGAATCACCAAGTTACACAACGTGCTGAGTAGCCTACTAGCCTTCCTTCTTTGTGTGCACGCCTGACGCCTATAGATTAAATGCATTCGTCCTGTCTTAAGCCGAGACAGCACGCGACGCTGCTGTGTGACCACTTTGAGGAACTTCGTCTAACACATTTTATTGTGTGGCCGTGAAGTTCTGTAATTTTTTATGCTCTAAGTTTGTGCGTTATTACGCAAAGAAATCGATCTTTAACTAAAAATTCATGTATAATTTCATCCCATTCGGCGGCCGACATTTTGATTATCGCACATCGGTCGTCATTGCTATGTTGAACTGTCATGGGCCACGGTGATTTTAAGTCAATCAAAGCCCAATTTAGATAAATTAGCAAGATTTTGTCAAAATTTGCGCAAAAATCGCGCGGATTGCCAATGTTTGCGCTGTTGCGCTAAACCTGGAAATTTGCGCAAAATTTGCGCTGCGCAAGATCGCGAATTTCTGGGGGCCCTAATTAATTAGAGTAATTAATAGTTTCTCATGGTCAGTTTGACAAGGCAGATGGTTGTTGGGGAAGAGAAGAGTAATAGATCTTAAAGGAGGGGTTTTCTCATGGTAACTACTTGTAGCTATTCCCTTGAGGGCCATCTAGCCATCACTTCTAGCAGATTAGGACTATAGACAGCTGTTGTCTGCTTCAAGTTTATTGTTTAACTAGCTGTTTGTCCTTCCTAAGATAGTCCAATTTTTCTCACAGTGCCCTGCTAAATTCACTAGGCTCTTTTGTGCTCACTGTGCCCTCTTTTGCTCTCTGCTTCTTTCTGCTCTCTTTTTCTCACTGTGCTTTCTTGTGTTCATAGCACTCTTCTACTAACTCTTCTCTCTTCTGCTCACTGAACAGTTCTCTTTGATATTGAGCAACCTTTGGTGAAGGATTTAACACACTAAGTGACAAGAGAAATCTTGTGATTTCTATCTAGGTGATTGACTACTTCCTGGCTGCCAGTTTTGAGAGACCTCTAGCGGTGTCATTCTCACTTGAGCCACCTCTAACGGTGACGATAAATTTGCGCGAATTTTGCGCAAGTTAAAAAATCAAAATGTTTGTTATTTTTTTCATTGAATCAGTGTACCAAAGTATCTAACAGTGTTTTTGTCATTTAGTGTAAAGCTATGGCGTTCTAGAAATTAGACAATCAAGCCAAAAAGGAAGTTATAAAGTTCCTATAACCATAAGATTAATGTATTCAGACGATCGCAAATTATTTTAATTTGGAAAATTTACGCCCACCAAAATCTATGCTCTTTACAAATGTAACTTCAAAATAGTATTATATATGCCTATATTATAATGAATCACCAAGTTACACAACGTGCTGAGTAGCCTACTAGCCTTCCTTCTTTGTGTGCACGCCTGACGCCTATAGATTAAATGCATTCGTCCTGTCTTAAGCCGAGACAGCACGCGACGCTGCTGTGTGACCGCTTTGAGGAACTTCGTCTAACACATTTTATTGTGTGGCCGTGAAGTTCTGTAATTTTTTATGCTCTAAGTTTGTGCGTTATTACGCAAAGAAATCGATCTTTAACTAAAAATTCATGTATAATTTCATCCCATTCGGCGGCCGACATTTTGATTATCGCACATCGGTCGTCATTGCTATGTTGAACTGTCATGGGCCACGGTGATTTTAAGTCAATCAAAGCCCAATTTAGATAAATTAGCAAGATTTTGTCAAAATTTGCGCAAAAATCGCGCGGATTGCCAATGTTTGCGCTGTTGCGCTAAACCTGGAAATTTGCGCAAAATTTGCGCTGCGCAAGATCGCGAATTTCTGGGGGCCCTAATTAATTAGAGTAATTAATAGTTTCTCATGGTCAGTTTGACAAGGCAGATGGTTGTTGGGGAAGAGAAGAGTAATAGATCTTAAAGGAGGGGTTTTCTCATGGTAACTACTTGTAGCTATTCCCTTGAGGGCCATCTAGCCATCACTTCTAGCAGATTAGGACTATAGACAGCTGTTGTCTGCTTCAAGTTTATTGTTTAACTAGCTGTTTGTCCTTCCTAAGATAGTCCAATTTTTCTCACAGTGCCCTGCTAAATTCACTAGGCTCTTTTGTGCTCACTGTGCCCTCTTTTGCTCTCTGCTTCTTTCTGCTCTCTTTTTCTCACTGTGCTTTCTTGTGTTCATAGCACTCTTCTACTAACTCTTCTCTCTTCTGCTCACTGAACAGTTCTCTTTGATATTGAGCAACCTTTGGTGAAGGATTTAACACACTAAGTGACAAGAGAAATCTTGTGATTTCTATCTAGGTGATTGACTACTTCCTGGCCGCCAGTTTTGAGAGACTTCTAGGGGTGTCATTCTCACTTGAGCCACCTCTAACGGTGACTTGGGGGTCAAAAGAAATCTTATAGCCTCTAGTGCAGCGGTTCTCAACCTGTGGGTCGCGACCCCCACGGGGGTCGCCTGACGATTTGCCAGGGGTCGCCTGGGCCTTCAGAAATTTGTAAAATATATGAGTCAATCGTTAGATAACGGCCGTGAATTTAATCTTTTCTGTTTTAGTTTTCAAATATAAATTCCACTTTTACCATACATCTAAAAAATTAAACAATATTCCGTTTGCTCAAAGAATCAATGCTGTCAGCTGTAGTGAGAATCATTACAGGGGCGGAGACTTGGGGTGACAATGGGTCCATGGGACCATCGAAATTAGTGGCGAAGACCAAGCTTCTTATATCTTCCAATATTTCATATTAATTTTATTTCATAAATGTCATTGTAAATTTATTGTGTTATCCACTGCTTATCCGTTACAAGCAATTTTATTAGGATACCAGCTTAAAATGTCATTATTACCGTTTGCAAATGAAAACAAATTTCAAAGAATGTGTCGGGAACATTTACCTATTGAAGTCTGAAATCATGTACGCCTATCTGAGCACTGAAATCATGAGAAACTTTGTTAAGACGACAACTTAAAATGGTACAGTTACATTATGCAAATCCAAAATATCGCAAACAATTGGGAGGGAATAGGCCTACTTTGAAAAAGTCTTAAGCCTTGACTATTATTATTGAAAAGTGAGCAATTTGCGAAGCTGACAGCTTAAATTGCTATCACTGCAACGTGGAAATTCAGAAACGTTAGCCTAAACAATGGAGAGAGAGAAATTTACAGTATTTATTTACTGAAGTCCTCAACCATGTCTTTCCGCAATGTAATCATGAGAAATGGTTTTGAGATGGCAGCATAAAATGTTACCATTTACGGTGTGGAAATTCAAAATGATTTAAATAATGCGAAGGGCACTTTTGAAGCCTTAAACAACAACTATCAGCACTCAAATGGTGAGCAATTTCGTTAGAATGACAGCTTTAAATGATACCATTGCAGTGTGAAAATCTAAAAATTTCGCAAATGGGGAGAAGCACTTAGGCTACAACCCTCCCTCTTGCTGAACAGATTATGAAACTTGAACTTCAAACTATTGAATAGATAACTCTCTGAATCGCAAGTGCCAGGTAACCTCTTACAATTGACAAAACAGTTTTTCGAATTGTGAAATGAAAATGCATAAAAATGAACAACGGAAACAAAAAAACTGTGAGGGAGGTTACTCAATCAATTTTGATGTTGGGGGTCGTCACAACTTTCGAAATGCTTCCAAGGGGTCGCCGCACAAAAAAGGTTGAGAACCGCTGCTCTAGTGGTAACTGCTCACTAACTTCCAGTCTCCAAATACCCATGGGGGTGATGTTCTGTTTGCATTCTTCCCTTCCCCTCCCACTCCACCTTGTCAGAAAAGACGTCAACAAAATGAAATTAATATCTTGATTGTTTTCTAGAGCAGTTTGTAGGTACAATCTTTAAAGGCATCTTATACTCACTTAGAACACGTACTTCTTTGCAGCATGTACCTTTGTGCAAAAGGGCTGTGGTATAATTTTTGGGGTAGTCACTAGTCAATGTATGAAAATATATAACCAAAATTTTTTGGATATCTACCTGCCCAGTTTTTTTTATAGCTCTGTTACCAGAAACACACCATTTTTTTGCATTAGCATTGCTATAGCGACAAGGCAGGCAACAACAACTCAACTAAAAATCAACAACAACTATTTTGCCAAGAATCACAACACAATCGAAGACGTCACAGACCAGCGGTCATAAGACGTGAGGTAAACTTCTTCTCTTGTCAAAAGCTGCGTTTTGCGATTTACGCAAATTCCCTTAGTTTCAGGTAGTGCTGTTTTAATATTGTATCAATTTTTATTTTAGGTATGGTTGTTAGTTTTAATTTATAGTTTTAGTTTTATTATTTCTCAAAATTAGATGTGTGCTTGTGGTGACTTAGGTGGTATCATGGTCGACTCGATCGGAATGTTGCCGAAGATCGCCTTCGCCAGGCTGGTCAGCTTGGCAGTTACCTGATACGTGAAAGTGATCGCAGACCTGGTTCTTATGTTCTGTCCTTTCTTGGCAAGACTGGCATCAACCATTTCAGGTAATTTTGCACTTCTAATGTGGGAAAGTATAAGCCTTTAGGTTGTGAGCTTCTTCTTGGCATTGTACACTGATATCTTGACAGTATAATGATATTGCGTACACTAGCACAGTCATCGCTTACGTGCCGTCGTCAATGGCATGAGTTTGAGGTTACACAGTTTTTTCCTCTGAAGCGTGCTAACTCTTTCATAGCAACTTGTTTTTCATAAATATAATTATAATTTGTTATAAGACTTGAACCTGACGAGCGCAGGCAACGCTCAGGACTGTAAGGAGTTAGTAGTGACTGAAGGTAATGAGGTATGTTGGTGTGTAAATTAAAGATTAGCGCATAGTTGCAGAATTTTCTGAAAGGCATTAACTGATTAGTAATTAAGTTGTGTGACATGTCAAGGGCTTGTGAATTTATTGCAGTGAACTCTGTAGAGATGTGCTATTTGTTACTTCTCTTGAAGATGAGCTATTAGTTCTTTTGTTTAGAGTGTTGTTCAATGATGTTCTTCTGACACAGGGGTGTCAGAGAGCTGGCCTGTAGGCTATTTCTGGCCTGCCAAGGATATTTTTCTGGTCTGCTGAGCCTTTCTGGAGATGGGCTAATTGAGCCCTTCCAGGTCCTTACCCCCACTTTGCTCAGGTGCCTCTGGCACATGATACGCCTCTTGCTGAAAAAAATATAGTTGCTGGCCAGTGATGGGCAAAGTTGCAAGGTTTTAGGTAAACTAATTTTTTAGTTAAGGCAGAAGTTTAACTTAGAAGAAATAGTGTTGTTAAAATGAAAGGTTAACTTTTATTTTGCTATTTTTATTAACTAAAAATTTTAACTAATATTTTTTAGTTGTTAGCTAAGCAAGTGGTGAGAGTAACAACATCAACCACATGACCCTCTTTCAAAATGAATGTCAGTGGACATCGTCATCAACTCAACATGTGACGTTTACTTAATGTCGCTGGTGTTGACTCTGCATAACGTATATATGTATTAAGACACAGTAACTGTAAATGTGAGCATTGCTTTTATTGTTCTTTATGAGTTGAGTTGATGGTAGACTTTGAAGAAGAACAATTCCTCTCTTTCAAGCTCAGCCTCTGTTGAGAAGTTGTTCAGCGAGCACTGCATCACAAATGTTGACAAATCACCATTGCCAGAATCTGACGAAACCCTTGATCACCTTCTTTTCTTACGATCCAGATATAAATTTGACAGCACTGGTCTTGCTAATTAGTGCTGATTATTATTGTCATGAGTTATATGAGAATCAGCTTTCATTGCTAAGTCAATTGAGCTGCACTGCATTGCATGATGCATCATTGTTTGCACATTAAAAAATGTGTTCATTATTTCTTGGTGGAACTGTAGTGAGATTATTATTAATACTCTAGTACACATTACATCTATCTTGAAAGTGAAACTGTCAATGACCCTCTCTGCAATTATTACAATACACTTAACCTCTGTTATTGTGAATATGTTTCAAGTTTGTTGTAAAAGTTTCTTTACAAGTTGGAAAAGTTTGACTAAATATTTCTTATCTAGTTAATGCATCTACAAAATCAGTTACCAAATTTAAGTTACACTTTTTTAAATTTTAGTTGAAAATAGTTATAGTTTAACTAAACAAAATTAATTGGTGCTCATTACCAAAAAAGACTTGACATTCCTGTTCTGGCATAAACATTGCAGGATTACAGCCATGTGTGGGGACTTCTACATCGGAGGCCGAGAGTTTGACAGCATGTCTGATCTTATAGGGTATTACACAATGTGTTCGGATCTTCTGAAGAGCGAGAGACTTCAGCATCCAGTTGCACCACCAGAGGTCTATACAACCACTTTTAATTTACGGTACATGTATATTGTATAATGCATTGAGAATGCTACAACCCACCGAGGCTTTTTAGGAGATAGCTTGAGTGCACACTTCAGTGGTGAGGATTCCCTGGACCAGCGTTTCCCAAAGTGGGTTCCGAGGAACCCAAAGGTTCCGTGGCGTGAGCGCAAGGGTTCCGCGAAAAGTTGTAAACAAAAGAAATTGTAGTGAGAAATTTTTCAGGAATACAACATTTAGAACAGTTTTTGAAAGTGCAGAGAAATTTTGAAACTACTGTAAGTCGTTTTTTGTTTTGTCCTCATTGATCCAAACTTTCATTGTTCTTTAGCAATAAAGTTACTATTAATAGACATCACTGCTGAGACCTACATAGGTCAGAGAACTCTGTAAATCTGAACAGGGATGCAGCCATTTTTGGTATCGTTATCTCGACGAAACTAATCTGAGCATGATTAAACACAACAGTTTGAAGTTGCCACCAAGTTAGATTATCATACAGTCATGTCATGTCATTACGCCGACGTCGCATCGCGACGGTTGGCTGCATGAGTGGACCAATTTACTCCAGCAAGATCTGTCCTTTACCGTCCTCAATAGCGCCGCTCCCGATAGACCAGTCCACAATGTGATGTTATCGAGCCAGCATATTCCAGCTCCCGCACAAGGACAACAAATTTTATTTCCAGAGTCCTCTACAAGAACGCTTACAACCATTAAATCATTCAATCTCATTAACAATGATCTTTTTAGTAAGACGTTTTAATTTCATTTTATGATGTTTGTCTCTCTTGATGTCACCATGTGACCAGGCTGCGGTGTGTCAACCTGGACGTTTTTCACGAATTAAACGAATATCTATACTGCGGCTACGAACACCCTGCACCAATCCCGTCATGACACTATGTTCAATGTTGTCCTGCTGTCGCAGGATATGACCAAAGTATCGTAATTTCCGGGTTTTGACATGGTCTAGCAACTCACATTTTGTTCCTGCTAATTTGTAAACTCGTTCATTAGTCAACATGTGTGTCCATGAAATACGTAGTAATTTCCTAATGCATTTGTTTTCGAAAGCCTGTATAATTCTTTCCTCCTCCTTCATACAGTAGTAATGACAAATAATCATTTTAGTGTGCCGAGGTAAAAATTTACCAAAATTGAGTAACTGTTATGTAGCCTAAGCTGTTGTTCTAGGTCTCTTTTGTTGAATTTAGTGACATAATTAAGTCTTAATGCTTTGAAGATTCATACAATTTCTACTATTGAAATGGATGATATTCTCGAAAAAAAATATTTGTGGAGTTAGCATGCTCTTGCCATTTGTCACGTAAAATTTGCCTGAACTGCATTTACATATCATAGTCATACTGGAACAGAAGTAAAATATAGAAATCGAATGAATGATTGAACTGACAACATGAATCCAGCTTTCAAGCATCAAGTAAATTATATTCAAAAATGTATGAGAAGAAACAAGAGTGCTGTTCGCATTCTAACTGCATGCAGGCCACTCTCAGTATTGTGATCCACGAATCGTGGTTTTCAAAGCAGTGTCATTTACTTTTAGATAGAGGCCTATGCCTAAAAAAATAAGCTTTCTACAATAGTGTGTGCTTAGGTTTGTACATTAGTATGCTTCTCAGGTGCTATGCATGCTTCAATGTGTGTACATGTAGTTGGGATTGGGGTTCCGCGAGAAAATATTAGGACGCGAAGGATTCCATGGCCCAAAAAGTTTGTGAGACGCTTCTTCGCACTGCCGAGCATGGTGGGGTTCAGCTTGGATGATGACAGAACTAAATTAGAGCGAGTGTTGAACTGGGTGCAACGACTTTGGTTCTTTCCCGCGACTTTCTCGAACATGGAGAAATTAGCTAACATTAGGGCTGGTGCTGGGCTGCTCCGTGATGTAATGCTAAATGTAAATCACATCCGGAGGAGCGTTTTCCACCTCTAGCAAACAACCCTTATGACCTATGCCATAATCAGCATCAATTCGTTCTACTAGTAAACGATGTTAACAGCTTTATTCCAAAGTACTTCTTCTGGCAATCAATGACATAATATTTCTGTTCACATAAATTAGTTTTCATTTGTTTCTATTTAATGTACTTCGACATGTAACTAGCTGCAGGGTCTCACTCGGATTTGTCTCATTTTCAAATAAACGAATATATATGTATGTGTGTGTATATATAATTATATATATAATTATATATATATGTGTGTGTGTGTGTGTGTGGATGTGTGTGTGCGTATGGCTGCCTGACAGCCTTCTGGAGTACCAGCAGTAAACTACAGAGGAGCAAAGTAGCTGAATACTGAGTGAGAGCATAGGAATTATTATAATAAAATTTTGTTTGCTGTGTGCAAGATCACAAGCATCAACCCTGCAGTCCAGTCGCCATAATATATTATGGATGCCTTTGTCATTGAGCCTCATACATCACAGGCCATCACCTGATTTGTGTTTAAAAGAAGCCAATCAGCTGAATCCGTAATGTTAACGGCTTTTATTCCGGCTTTGTGGTGGTTGAATGTTCTGGAGGCCATCAGCACTTTCAAATCTATTTTAATGAGTGATCGGTCCCAGTCCAGTTGTTTGTTGAAGAGGGAAATTATCTGGACAGTAGGTCTTGATTGAGCTCTACGTTTGCTCCAAAGAAGAGGGTGATCATGGGGCATATTAAAGAACGGCAGAATGGAGTCCTGCATTGAAGGCAGGCAATGCCAGAGAGGACATGTGTTGCGTGCTAATGGTGCGTCATGGAAATTGTCATCAGTTTAACACGATGATCAGCGTATCTTCGTCCAGAAACTCCGAACAAGGAATGTCATCTGTTTTGGAATCCATCCATTTACGTTTCATGTGAACAAGCCGCCCAGCACTCAAGTCCTATGCATGGTTATCAATTCATTGTTTTACTTGCTCCTATTTTTTTGTGTTTAGAGACATTTGTCATCATTTCACCAGCATAGACAGACAATGCTTTTTGTAAGGTACTTAAAAGGCATGAGATTTGATTTCAAGATAGCAGACTAATTAATATCAGATTCTTAATAAAGCTAGTGTACGAAGAGTTATTTTTTTAGAAGACTAGAATTTTCATTTGGAGTAAGTTGTGTTAAGTCAGAGAATGTGACTGATGATTTGAATTTGCTTTGATTTCAGCCAGTTTATGACAAACGAAAAGTTATCTCAATATTGACATACAATCAGATGCCTGAGACAGATGAATTAAGGTAAGTAAGTTCATCCTGATGTATGGTTGGGTCTGAGATAATTATGGGCTGCATAACATATTATTTGGCATGAGGGAGCAACTCGTGATGCTTAGAACTGTGTGCCGCCGATGCAGCTGTGCACCTGGCAGCTGAATTGGATTGTTTGATGTTCGTCATCGTCTACCAATGAACGACTTCTCGATGTCGTTTAAAGATGGTACCATCGGGTAGGTCCAGAGTATCTAAACGTGATGCTGCTGCTATTTATCAACTCTGGATGTGGGCTCCAAATGTGTGCAGTGCACACATGTGGAGCCCACATCCAGACTGTGCACGCACCCACCAATGGTGACTCTTCTAGTTTTCTGTGGAATGTGTTATTTACGGATGATGTTTATGTCAATAATGTCACCTAACATTATTTAGCAGAAAGCAGATCTCATATTACTGGACTGGCACGAAGTAAGCTATCTTAATTAGTAAATTATTATGTAAATCAGTTGAAATTTTTACAGTATTGATGTCTGCAATGTTGCTACGACATCTGCTTCTTGAGAAGTATTTTTTGGAGTTTTACCCACATGCAATTGAAACTTGCCACCAGGTCCAGCCCACAATCTATTTTAAAGAAGATTAGGTTCTTCTAGATAATGTGTTATCTGTGTCTTCTTCTTTTCCGTTCTCTGCCCTTAGGCAGGTTCGAATGTTTGACGTCTCCATGCTTCTCTGTTCTGTGCTTTCATTTTCATTTTCTGGTAGTCATCTTTCATCATCCAGTCCAACAGTCTTTATCTTGGTCTGCCTCTCGTTCTTTTACCATCCATTTTCCCCTCTATGACTGTTCGTAGCATCGAGTCTCCTCTGAGTGTGTGCCCGATCCATCTTCTTTGTCTTTCTCTAATTGTGTGTATCATCGCTCTCTTTTCTCCGACTCTTCTCAATATCTCCTCATTGCTGATATGATCCCTCCAGCTGATTCTTTCTATCCTTCTCCATAACCACATTTCAAATTCTTCAATTCTCTTGATGTCTTCCATTCGCAAAGTCCATGTCTCTGATCCATATAACATCACACTCCATACTAAGGTTTTTATCATTTTCTTTTTCAGCTCCTTATTGATTCCTCTTCTCAGTAGCGCTTTCCTCTTTTCAAATGCATCTTTTCCTAGTACAATCCTTCGTTGTATTTCTCTGTGGCATCTAGCATCCTCCGTAATCGAACTGCCAAGATATGCAAATTCCTTGACTTGTTCTAATTCTTCTCCATCTATGAATATTTTAACTGCCTTCTGCTCTCCTTTGCTTATTCTCATAACTTTTGTATTCTTTATGTTGATTTTCATTCCGTATTCTTTTGATGTTGTATTCAGCCGGTCCATCATTGTTTGTAACCATTCCTGACTTTCTGCCATCATTGCTTGATCGTCTGCGAATCTTAATGCCCTGATCCACATTCGTCCCACTTTTATCCCTTCCTCCAGTTCTTCCAATGCCTCCTTGATTATCTCCTCTATATATAAGTTGAACAGTAACGGTGAAAGTGGGCATCCCTGTCTCACCCCCCTTCCTACCTTTCCCTGTTCAGAATATTCTCCCTCTATCCTTATCTGTACTTTTTGTCCCATATACAGATTGCCTATCAGTCTTTTATCTGTGTAGTGAATTGGATTTAAAGTTTTAATTCATTAATTGATTAATTAATTCAATGGACTTACACAGCGCTTGTTCAAGAAATCTACTCAAGGACACCCCCACTGGTCCCCAGCCCAGCCACAGAAAAAGAAAAAAGACTTGAGAGATTTATGAAAACGAGTTCGATTGGTCAGATGTAATAAATGTAGCTTTAAAGGGAGGTCATTCCAGATGGGCGCCCCTACGATCGCGAAAGCTTGGCGTCGCCTGGTAACTAAGCGAGCCCGATGAACTAGGAGTTGCCCCTTCATAGCAGAGTGAAGAGAGCGATGCACTTGAACATAAGAAATTATGTGACAGAGATCGCGTAGGTTACATGAGCGCAACCAGCGTGAAACCAAGGCAGCAATTCGATACATGAGATATGTTGGGCTATAAGCAACCAGTGCAGCACATCACACATGCAGGCAGAGACAGAGGCGAATTTGGGAATTGTCCAATGAGCCGAGCTCAGAACCCGATCTAATCATCCCAGGACCCAAAAGGGGAGACCAACAAGGATCGAGCAACAATGGTCAATTCGACTAGTAACATAGGAATGCACGAGAACAAATAGCACGTCATGAGAAAGAGAGCAAGAAACCACTTGGAACTGGTGAAGCTGATAGTGATAAGAGATTAGATTAACATGTTGGGAGAGGTTCACGGTCAAGGGTGACACCCAGGTCACAGACCGGGAGGGAAAACTAATGTCAGGAAAATTTTAGCAAGCTGGAGCAAATCTCTCAAGTTGCCGACGGCCACCAATCCAAATGAACTGATGAAAATAACTGCCTCTCCTAAGACTTACCATATGAATAATATTCCCTGTAATTGACTCTTCAAGGTTCTTTCGTAGATAGTTGCTTGAGAAATGCTTGCCAATACTCACAGTTGGATATTTTCGACTTGCCTGACCATTAGTGCAATGCAGTGTTAGTCATTGAAGCTCAAGAAATATGCTGCATTAGTTTTCTTTGGAGTACATTAAATCTTATTAGTTTTATGAACATTTGTTTATAAGATTTCTGAGTTTTGTTGGAACTGTGATGAAATTTACATGTTTAAATAGATTGCTTTGTTGACTTGTGACAGCTTTGCTCCTGGTGAGATATTTGTTGTGCATAATGACATGGGTGACGGTTGGCTTTGGGTGACGTCTCAGTCGACTGGACTCAGTGGAATCATCAACAGGGAATTGGTTCAGGAATTGGTGAGCAGCAACTTATAGAACTTTGAAATGTCGTCTATCAATCTCTCTATGCTAGAACTTCCACACTTTACTAACTCACTGACCTGTCATAATGCTGAACTTGGGAGCCAAGCTGACATCATTTTGTAAGGAACATGTAGTTGTTAAGATTTGGCATATACCATGGGCCTATGGTTGTTGTTACAATTGCGCTATGGCATGTACAGAATGTACCTGTCAATGTGAAGTCATTGGAGTAGATACAGCATATAAATCTGATGCTCCCTAGAATATTATAATGAGCTGCGAAAGAGTAAATGTTGAGCTGCTCTCCAGTTCTTGTGTGGCACAGTGTCCAGTTCAGAATGTTAAGTTAATAGCTTTGGGGAGCTTCACTTCACTTTGTTTTAGGCAGAATGGCATATGAATTGGTTGCGCATAAACAGGTCCTCATTGTAGTTACGGTTTTTGGGACTTGAAATTAAAGCTAAAAATGGTCAAATTGGTTAAAGCAATGTAGCTGGAAAAGGGTCTATTTCAGCGGAAGATAAAATGGGAACTCGGACGTTGCGTGAACAGAGACTGGGACATTGAGTGATCATAGCGAAGTACCCAATAAAAAGTGGAGCCTCAGCACAGTGAAGGTGCCTTCAAACGTGTTGATGTAACAGGGTCAGGTGCATAGGCGTATTGGACATTTCGGCAGTGGGGGGAAACAAAGATTTTTACTTTTGCCTGAAAACTATACTTTCAATTTTTTTTACGGACCGCGAGTCGCCGACATTTTTTTATCGACCAAATTTTCTGATGACCTTTTTTTAGTCATTTCTATTTCCCACCGGAAAAAAAACTGATGACTTTTTTTAGTCATTTCGTACAAATCTTCAGAAAATATAGCTGGTCTACACCTGTGTGCTAGAAAAGTCCGCCCATGCCTGTTTTGCCCGAAAAATATATTTGCCCGAAATTTGGGAGTACTTGTTCCTCTGGATCCCTGCCTCATACGCCTATGGTCAGGTGTGAAGAAGAGAGGCAGGGAGTGGTCATTTGGTCTGATGTCAATAAGCGAGATGTTCGTGAAAGTCGCCTGGTAGTCGAAAGGGTCAAGTTTCTGCTTCTTCTGGCCAGCATTCATTCATTCGAGTATTTATATAGCGCCTCTTCAAGGAAACTACTCAGAGGCGCATGTGTTACAGCAAGGAAATACTGCACCTCATTTCAGACAGTAAATATCAAACTTTGCACTTAACTCTGTTTACCCAGACTCATTGAAGGCTGCAGGTATGAGCTACCATCTGGTTTAATTTTCCAGAAGGACAGTGCGCCTACTCACACGGCAAAGTTTTTTCACGCCTTTATTCCCATCGACTGTAGTAAATTCATTGGCAAAGATGAACCAAACTCGCCAGACCTTGACCCTTTTGATTATCACGTTTGGGGAGGCTGTCTAGACGCTTCAAAACATTTCATTCCAAGTCAGAGAATATTGACGAGCTGAAGGAAGTCTTGCTACTAACATGGGACCATTTGTTGCAGGACTTAATCAGCAAGGCCATACTGAGCTTCACAAAAGGGAGTTGAGCTTGTGTGAAAGCAGGATATGGACACTCTGATCATTCGTTAAGATAAACTGTAAAACGAAATTTTGAGTTCGTAGTGAAAAGTGATTTTATTTGACATGGAAGTCTACAGGTGGCGTTCCTTTTTCCGCTGATACTTGAAAAATGAAATGTTATGTTTGAACAGCTGTAACTTTTGCAAAAACTGAGAGTTTTAAGAGAAAATTTTAACGGTTATTGAAAAATCTTTTCCATGTAAATCTTGAATATTCGTAGAAAAGTATAAATTGAATGTGGATAAATTGCATTTTTTCTGGTGGGAGATTGTTGTTATTGTACCACCTTGTAAACACCTGTGGCATTTTATTTTGGCACTCGGTTTATCTCTCCTTTTTCTAGGTTGAAACCCATCAGTTGTTTCTTTTCTTGCCTGTGCTGTAAATCTTAGTCAGTTAATATATCAGTCTGCTGCTTTGGTGGCCCTACACTCTCTTTAAATTGTGATGTTCCACTAGATTATTAAATGGGACCACTCTTGTTTACTCTGCATTCTACTCTACCTCTATGTTCATTACTTAAAATGAAGCGGTCATGGATACCATCGTTGCATGCTAACAATATTTCTTTCATCTGATTACTCCCTGTCGTCTAACTCAGCGCTCTAACTGCGTGCTTCTGTTTTTGGCGATTTCAGTCTTGGATGGCCAGTAACAAGCTTCTCCTGAATTCTTCTAAGACTGAATACCTTCTGCAAAACACAACTGAACAAGTCTGTAAATTTGATTGGGTTACATATTCTCAATTGGGCAAATTTCTCATTGATCATAGGGACGATCACATTTTAAGTTCAATTTTTTTACTCCACCATATCTTTTCTGACACTGTTCAGACTATGTGCAACTGTTTTCAGTTTCACACAGCGATATTCATCAGGCGTGAGATTTTACATACTTCAAAGTGTTGTTGTCTTGGTAGTTAATGTTCAGGTTTTCAGTCAGTTTTACTGTTGCAATTCACATCCAAATAATATTTCTAAGATATACTTACAGTTGCTCAATTGGTGCAAAACTTTCTTGTCCGAACCGTCACAGAGACCATTAAATATCAGTATATCGCATAACTACCGGTATGTTGCACAGTTGTCAAGACAAATTGAAAACTAGTGTAGCTCTGATCCTTGCTCAGAGAGGCAAATGATCTCTGTTGTTCCTCTAACCACACTGCAAAAATAGAAATTGGAATCATAGAACCATAGTAGTAAGGCCAAACAAATAATGGTGTGTTTCCGGTAACAGAGCTCTAAAAAACTGGGTAGGTAGGTAGAAAAATATTTTTATTTTGGCAAAATATTTTTATGCATTGATCACCCTAAAAATTATACCACTGTCTTTTTTTGCACAAAGGTACACGCTCTAGCGAAGTACATGTTCTAAGCGAGTATAAAATGCCTACATGCGTAATGTCTGTACCTACAAACTGCTCCAGAAAACAATCAAAATATTAATTTAATTTGTTGGCGACTTTTCTGGCAAGGCGGAGTGAGAGCGGAGGGGAGGATGAGTGCTAACATAACAAATAACAGAACATCACCACTAAGGGTCGTTCGAGACTGGTAAAGCCAGTGAATAGTTACCACTAAAGGTTGTTAGATTTCTTTTGTCCTCTGGTCGTCGTTAGAGGTGGCTCAAGTGAAAATGACACCACTAGGGGTCTCTCCAGACTGGCTGTCAGTCACCCATAGAAATCACAAGATTTCTCTTGTTGCTCAGTATGTTAAAACCTTCACTAAAGGGGCTCGAGTTACCGTGAGAAACCGCTCCTTTCAGATCTATTACTCTTCCCTTCCACAACTGCTTGCCTTGTCAAATTGATTGTGGGGAAACTATTGATTGCTCTAATTAACGGACCCCTATATACTTTGAAAGACGGCTGCTTACAATTCTTTGCCTGCCATAGTGAATGCTATAATTATAATGTCACCTCATATACGGAAGGCAATGTTACTGAATATGCAAATACAAATTTCCACAAAATTATCTGAGTCATGACAATAGAAGGGAGTCGGTCGGGTTACCTGAAACGCGCAATTAATTTTTTTGGCCTAAGGGTTGAAACATCCACAAGTGTACAGTATTAATGGGTTAGAGTTATAAAAAGGCAGATTTGTGGTTGTCTTTAAACAATATGTCCAAACAAATCATCTACTGTGGAATTGAACCCTCATTTCTCCTTGGTCCCATTTGACATTACTGGTTCAATCTCCTCTGCGCTTAAACAAAATATGTAGGCCTATATTAGACTGCCAATCTTGCATGTCTAACTGTGCTATAGGATGTGATGCTGCCTTGACTAGCAAAGGGTCCCTAATTAGATCCACTGATTAATCTATTGTCTGCTGTTATCTTCTGATGCACCAAAGGTTGATGATGATGTCTTGTGTATTAGACATATAGTGATAGAAGTTACTGATTACAATTAATCCTAGACTAAATACATGCAGTATCATGTACTGTAAGCAATTGTTTAAAAAAATCATGACTCAATGACCTAACTGGCTTTGTGATGCTTGACTTTAGATCTATCATCTTTGCAAAAAAGTTTGAGATAATTTTGAAGTCATTATTAAACGACTCTGTTACCCTCTATTGATCCCAAAAATAATTTTAAAAAATTGCCCAGCAATCCAGTCTTGAGATATGGATAGACTAAAGTAAATATGTCTGCAATGTATGCAAACGTCTGGTCATATATATCTCATCTAATCATGAGTCTATACTTTTTTCTTGTGATAGAATGGAAATGTTGATCCAGTTGAAGCGAGCGATTGGTTCCATGGAGATATAACGAAACAAGATGCTGCAGATAAGCTGGCAAAAGGTCAGAAGCAGAGCTTCATGAGTTGCTACATTGTTGCGGATTCATTTTGACGAATTTGGAAATGATATGTAATTGGATGTTTATGACATTCTCTGACTGCTTGAAGGGTGATTACACAGCAGACTGTAGCTAAGAAATACACTGACTAACTCATAATATAGCGTGTGGCTCTAAGCCAGGGGTCTCAAACACGCGGCCCGCGGGCCGCATGCGGCCCGCGAACCCGATTAATGCGGCCCGCGAACAACCTCCTGGTTTTTGATTTTTTAAAATTATAAATCGGTTTAAAAGAATTTTGCAGTTCTTTTACGATTTGAACCTAGGTTTAAACTGCTTTCTTCTCCTGTTGCTGTGGACGTTGAGTCAACAGGAGCAGATATACATGTATACTATAGGCATATGCAGATGGATTTAGTGGACCTTCAGTGCGATGCAATGCCGAAGCAGAAGTAAGCTACAGCGAAGTTTTATGCCGGTGTCGCAAAGTGGAGTATCTCCGTAATAATTGTATCTCCCCAGATGATGAGAAGTTGAAAAATGTCACTTTCGCGTGTGTTTATTTTTGCAAATTAACTTCCATTTGCTTGGTTTTGAACAATGACACTAACAGATAGGCCCTATGTTTATTCCTATAATTTTCGTGACTTTGGTTTAGAGGACTTATAACATTTAGAACACTTAAGAACACTCAGAGTCTCTTGGCCTAACTAAATCCGATTTGAATTAATTTACTCTGAACATTACTTAGGATACTTTAAAAATTAGAGTCATTTTAAATTTTGATTACAGCATAATTTCTTCAATTATAGCGCCCACGCATTTTTCGATAATTGGGATAGAATGGTTTTTCAATTTTGCTTGAAGTACCATTATAGTTAGGCTACTTAAAATATAATAATTTATTAGGCCTATGTGAATATTTCAGGATTAGGCTAAATCATCGTTGCAGTAGGCTTATTGCATGCTGCAATGACATATGATTAATTATATAGTTTCACGTGCACGAAAATATTTTTATGTTGCGGCCCGCGAGTCATTAAAAATTTCAAATGCGGCCCACATGCTGACTTGAGTTTGAGACCCCTGCTCTAAGCCATGTGCTGTTAATGTGCCTTATTACCAGAGATTTAGATATATGCAATATTCCATGTATCCCATTAGTTTCTGTTGTTTCAAAGCACTGCTTCTAAAAGTACAGGGTGGTCCAGCATAAATGTCCCGACTTTGCACACGTATAACTTCGCCAATTTTTAACATTTATTTATACTTAATGTATCAAATTAAAGGTATTTCACTCTAGTATTGACTGTAAAAAATTCGAACCGATACTAGTTTAGGTTTTAATTATGTACTTGGAACAGCGCTAGCTACCAAATTTTGTCATTACTGACGCAATATGACGCCGTTTTCCCGGGAAATTCTATCTTTTTTTTGCTAAGACGCGCGTAGACACGATCATTTTGGGTATTTGTAGGGTCCCTACCATGCATAAATATCTTCTCATCGAAAAACCACGTCCTTTCAATTTTGCCAACAGCCGTGCGCTGCTTCAGACGCTTGCACGCTGCCAGCTGTTTCTTTGCGTATGAGTTAGAGAGCTCGTTGGACTTCTCATTGACGAATTACTTTAACTATAGGCCAATATAATCTTTTCCAATACGTTATGCAGTGCTTCTAAGACTGCCTGTTTTGCGCTGAATTTCCCTGGGAAATTTGCATGTAGAGCCTACCCTGGTCATTGTCTTGATTGCAAATTTACTCGGACACACGAGCAATGTCAGCGGATGTGAGCGCCGTGCGCGCCGATTCCCATGGTTTGCGAGTAAAAAGTCCTGGTTTATCAAGTTTCCGTAGCAGATAATTCAAGGTATTGTTTATTCCATCCTCTGCTAGAAAATTCGTTAATCATTTCAAACGAATTAAATCCATTATCAGTTCGTAAAATTAAGAATGAAACGTGATCATCGTCTGTCAACGGCGCCAGATTGCGTCACAAATGACAGCAAAATATAGTAGCTAGCGCTGATCAGGGCATATAATTAAAACCTAAACTAGTATCAGTTCGACTTTTTTAGAGATAATACTAGAGTGAAATACCTTTAATTTGATGCATTAAGTAACAATAAATGTTAAAAATTGGCGAAGTTATACGCGTGCAAAGTCGAGACATTTATGCTGGACCACCCTGTATATTTTTTATAGGATCATAAATATTGAGCAGAAGTGTTCAACTCTAGGTTAGTGGTTCTGAATAGGCAGTGCACAAATGTCGAGAAGCATACAGCAGGACTTGGACTGTCACCATCTTTCTTAATACATGGATTTTGTTTTATTACATATCTATTATATCTAATCTAATATAACATTTGTAAAGTGCTTCTCACAGTAGAGCTATTCAGAAGCGCTCTCAGTGTGGCAGGCCCATGAAAGGAGAAAGGTCTTTCAGCAGCAAAAAGATGCAGGCGAATTTCTTACCAGAATTCTGCCACGAATTCCAGAGGGAAGGTGATTCCACATTGAGGGACCCAATATTGTACGAGATTCAGTTCCTGTTGCTAGTTTATTGCAAGTATGATAACCAATGACTAGACTACTTTTATCGCAAGATCAAATATTAATGTGTGAGAAAAGTAGTGTAGTCATTAAGTTCAGTCAATCAATCAATCGTAATTTATATAGCGCCCCTTCAAGAAAACTGTGGGCACAGCTCACAGAATCACAAGTTGTTATTGTGATGTCTGCATTTTAAGTTGAAAATCCTGTAAGCCCAGAACAATGTCCTTTTAAATCATTTTCAATTCTATGATGCCAGTTAGGGTTGTCCAATGTCCATAGGTATCTAATTCCTCAAACAAGCACCACGTCACCCCCGCTTCTCCGTGATATAATAATAATAATAATAATAATAATTACGACAATTTATATGGCGCAGGAACACAGCCATGCCGTTACAAGGGCACCTTACAAAGCAACTAACATGTGGGATAAGCCATAGCGAACAAGTATGTTTTTAGCATGGATTTATATCCTCCACTGCCTGCGTGTTCCATCTCGCATCGAGTTCAAGCGCTTGTCTTCAAATCACTTCACGGAGCTGCGCCTGAGTACCTGCGCGATTGCTGCACAGATTCTCATTCCACGACTCCGATCATGTGAGACGACTGATTTGCGTGTGCGGAGGATGAGAACGCGCTTCAGCGATCGTGCTTTCTCGGCCGCTGGTCCTCGATGCTGGAACAGACTTCCTCTCGCTATTCGATCGGCCGGCTCAGTTGACTCTTTTAAATCCATGCTAAAAATATACTTGTTCGCTAGGGCTTATCCCGCATGTTTACTTTTACGCGGCATATCAACCTGCTATGCCGCAGTTGCTACTACCAATTGCGTCAGCTTAGAGTGGTGCTCCGCTCCTTAACCTTCAATGCTGCCTTAACGCTAGTCCATTCTTTTGTCGTCTCTCGTCTGGACTACTGCAGCGCCCTCTATGTGGGTCTTCCGGTGACTCGGGTTGGGTGCTTGGATCGGGTCTTGCGCTCTGCGGCACGTCTTGTTGGTCGCATCCCAAGATTCGGTCATGTTACTGACTATATGCGGGATGTCTTGCATTGGCTCCCTTTTTCACAAAGGATCACGTACCGGATATCTTCCTTGGTTTGGCGCTGTCTCGCGGGTGTGGCCCCTGTCTATTTGCAGGAGCTCTGTTGCTCCACCCTGAACGTCCAGCGCCGTGGCTCTCTCCGCTCTTCTAAACAGGCTCAGCTTCTTGTCCCCCGATCACGCACTTCTATTACACAGAACCGTGCCTTTTCTGTCGTTGGCCCTGCAACCTGGAATGGGCTCCCTGTGGAACTACGTCTTGTGCCTAGAGTAGGGTGGAGCTTATTTTCACATTATGTAAATGTGACCCTCCTGCCATCTACTTTTGTTCATATATATAAAGAAAAAAATCAGGCCAAATATCAACTTCATGGGTGAATATTTACTGGTAGCTCAATGACATTGAAGTTTTACAGTTTACAGGTTCGAAACAGTAATGCATGTGGCATTATGGCAATAACAAGCTTGAACTACAGTGTATCCATTTGAGTACAATAGTTTTGCAACTGTAATTGGCCAACTAAATAAATAGACCAGTAGAATAATCACATATTAGTTACATGACACTCTCACTAAATTAATTTCTGTCATGAGCCGTTATCATTATTTTGCTGACATCATCCAGTCTTGCTGTAAAAAGCCTTGGTCAAGGAATTGACGATATCGCTACAATTCGCAGAGAACGAGTCAAACAGAGAACTAAGCAAGCAGCAGCTTTACAAATGAAGTTCCACACTTTTTGTAATGTACCATTTATAGTCCACTGTGATTTAGTAAACTAATTGCTGATCTTACAAGTAAAGACAAAGTTGATAGACTTCCAGTAATTGTTTCTGGCAATGGAGTTTCCTGCCTTCTCACTGGACAAAGCTAGTAAGGGGAACAGGTGAAGATCAAGCTGCAGTAGTCTAAACGGCTCTGGAGGAATGGGGGGCATAGCTGATAGAGTTCGAGCAATGTCTTTGGGTACGACAAGTTCCAACACTGGCCGGATTGCTGGCGCCTGTGTCCTGCTAGAACAGAAGTTATAGGTAAGGAGCTGCTATCACTAGCATGCAGGTATCATGTAATGGAGCTGATCATTGGTGCAGTGTTTCAAGTCTGTCTGGGATCCACATCATCACCGGAAGTTCCACTCTTTAAGCGATTTCAAGGTCATTGGCATTTCATTGATCAACAGAAATATGAAAAAGAATTGACAAATAACACAGTATCAAGATCACTGCAAGACATCAAAGATGGTACTGTTCAGCTTGCAAACAGCTATCTGGAAACCAGTCAGCCAAGAGACGACTGTATACAGAGAATTCACCGAACTTGCTATTATCTTTCTTGGTTCCATCCCACAGAGTGGGTTCCGATTTATGGCACCTGGAGCCATGCATCATGCACGCTGGCTCTCAAAGGTAATTTACTCTTTAAAGGTGTGGATGCTTAGGGGCCAGTTCCACTTAAGTGACTTAGCACAAAGAGAAGAGAAGGGACTACAGGATGTTTGTGTCTTTGCTGCACGTGTGTACTTGAAAGCCTGGATTTCAGCTCCATTGGCAGCCATGGCAGCCAGTCCCCTTACAATGACCTTCATCTTCTGAAATCACTTCTTGAATACTTGGCAATCAACACTACAATATCCAATGCAGCATCTCTGAAATTTTCAAAACACTTATGGTATTTGCCGCCAGAATTGATCGCTTTAGCTTTTTTCGACAACCATGTAAGTTCTGCTACAAAGATGCTAATGATTACAGCGATGCAAAATGATGATGACACTGAACAGGGTCACACTAGATGAATCAGTGTTGACCTGGACACATTCATTGGCAAAAATCTTGAAGAATTTATATCTGCAAAGTGTGAATTAATGGAACTTCCAGATACATTTCTCACTGTAGATCCTGACCTGTGGAAAGATAGAGAGGACTACCAGAAGGCTGCAGAGTCAGTACATGCCATTAAAGTTGCCAACAACCATGGAGAACGCGGCGTGACACTCATCCAGGAATTCAGTGGCCAGACTCATGATGAATCACACCTTCAGTATTTGCTGCAAGCTGTTCAACAGCACCGTCACGCTTATCCATACACCAAGAAAGAGACACTCCCTGCCTCTAGCAATATAAACTAAGAAAGTTGCATTGAACGTAGTACTGGACATTTCTAATTTTGCGACATTTAAACTTGTTTAATTGCATTTTTTTTTGTAACCCAAGAAGTTTTTTTTAATGTAGAGTCTACTGACCATTTAGTTTATGTGTTATTGTCAGAAAAGTTACACAAGTCTGGCTTACCAAAACAGCTCTTGTATGTTTTCATTTGTAAAAAAATCGCTCTTTTTGTAAACTTTGCGGTCATTGAGCTACCCCTAAATATTAATGTAGCAAGTTCAATTTTTTTCTTTAATAATTTGAGACCAGTTGGAATAGTTTTGGATGGCAGGACTACAAAAAAGTAAGCGATTTATTTTTTCCCTATCATAAGCACCACCCTAGCCTAGAGCCTTTGAGACTACGTTCTACTCTGCTCTTAAAACTATTCTTTTCAACCGTGGTTGGGTCGGGAGCGCTTCTGAGTAGATACTCTTGAAGAAGCGCTATATAAGTGTTTGAAATGAATGAATGAATGAATGAATGTTAGCCTTTGTAATGGCATGGCTGTGTTACGGTGCCACATAAATTGTAATTATTATTTTGTTTATTTGTCCACGAGTGTTTTGCCATCTTGGGTCATATAATATACACAAAATTTAAATGTTGATTTTGATTGGTGGAGTTACTCATTTACATTCCCATTCTAGCAATATCTTCCACTTATATCTGTCCTTAATTAATCATATTATCTGCTCTGTTTGATGATGCATGTTCATTGTGACCCCACATTCCCAGAGGACTAGTGCATGTTCAGTATTATTTGGTTAAAACTTATCTAAATTCAACTTGCATATCAACTGTTTCCAGGTTTCCATTCTCATCTGTCAGATTTTGACCCAGTGGCTTTTCAGTTTTGACTGTGCTGTCACACTAAGCAGCCATCATCTGATGTCTTCGATATATTATGACTACGGCAGTCATCCATAGATTTCATTGGATTAGATTGGATTAACATATTATAACCATTTTAATCATTTTGTATTGACTTCGTGTACTGAAAATTTTTTAATTATCGCTGATGGTTTATAAAAGTGTGCGACCTGGTGACAGACCGGTAACGCGCTCGCTCACGGAGCGGGAGGTTGCGGGTTCGACTCCGGGTAACGACCTTGGGCAAGTTGTTTACGCACACGTGCCTCTGTCACCAAGCAGTATAATTTGGTACCGGCGTAAGCTGGGAAGTAAACAGCAAGTCCTGCGATACACTGGCCTCGTGTCCAGGACCTTGGGATTCGTCCATTGCTGGCTCAGGGCCATGGAAAAGGAGATGAGCGCCTCCCTATGTTCCTCATGGAACGGGATAGGACTTTACTTTACCTTTACTTTATAAAAGCATTGAACTGTATCCAGCACAGCCTGTAAACTCAGTCCCTGCTCTTCAGTGTTATCAACGTCATATGACTGCCTTTCTCTGGTCATTCCTAGACCTAAAGCTGTTCTTCGTAAATGAGCTTTTCAAATGCTGTTCAGGACACTGATGCACAGCCTTATTTCGACTTGAATGATACTGTTCGAATGTTTGTCTACTGCAACTCTAACTCTGTGGCCTGAGAGACGTTGCCTTGGTCGAGTGGCAGTTTCTTCAGTTGAGGATGAACATCAAATTAGCCGAGGAGGACAGGACGCTTAGGCAATCACTGTGGACGAAGAAGCACTGTGACGAAGTCCTTGGAAGATGATCGCTCAGGCCCAAAAAATTGTGTGTTTCTGATAATAAAGGTTTAAAAAACTGAGTAGTTAGGAAAATATTTTATGTTGGTAAAATATTTGTATGCAGAGGCTACCCCAAAAATTATGCCACTGCCCTTTTTTGCACAAATGTACATGCTGCTACAAAGTAGTTATTCTATGCAAGTGTGAAATGCCTATTTGCCAAATGTACGTAAAAACTGCTATAGAAAACAATGTTATTAATTTCATGTTTGTTGATACTTTTTTCTGGAAATCTGAGTTTAATAGGAAGTGAGAGAAATGTGAGTTCATGCATCGTGTTATTCTGTTTTGCTCAACAGTGCACACATTGGCAGACAATGCATGGCTGCAGGTCTGCAGCTGTTAGAGGTCGCTTGAGTGTGAACAACACCACTAGAGGTCGCTCGAGACTGGCAAAGTCAGCGTGCAGCTACCACAAGAGGTAGCAAGATTTCTTTTCCTCCACAGTCACCGTTAGAGGTCGCTTGAGTGAGAAACGACAGGACTAGAGGTCAGGCGAAGTAGTCACCGCTAGAAGTCGCAGGTTTTCTTTTGTTCCTCAGTATAATAAATGAATCACCATAAACAGAAATATTCTCAATATCAAAGAGAGCGCCATCCAGTGAGCAGAAGAGAGCACTTTAAGTAGAAGAGAGCACTTTAAGTAGAAGAGAGCACAGCAAACATAAGAGAGCATTATAGAGCATAATGAACAAAGAGTGCACAAGAGAGTCTAGTGATTACAAGTGCAAGAGAGCATGGTGAGCAGAAGATAGCACTGTGAGTACAAGACAGCACTATATGCAAAAGAGAGTATAGTGAGCACAATAGTGCACAGTGAACAAAAGAGAGCACAGTGAGAACAGGAGAGCATAAAGGAACAATGTGAGTGCAAGAGAGCTCAGAGAACACAAGTGCACAGTTTGAAGAAGAGAGCACAGTGAGAACAGGCGTAAAGTGAGCTCAAGAGAATAGATAGGGCCCCCAGAAATTTGCGATCTTGCTCAACACAAATTCTGTGCAAAATTCAAGGTTTCGCGCAACAGCGTAAAAATTGGCAATGCGTGCGATTTTAGCGCAAATTTTGACAATAGCTTGCTATTTGTCTAAATTGGGCTTTGATTGACTTAAAAATGACTGCGGCACGTGGCAGTTCAACATAGCAACAACACCGTTGGGCGATAATCAAAATGGCTGCCACCGAATGGGATGAATTTATAGAGGAATTTTTAGTTAAAGGTCGTTATTTTTGGTAGTAATGCACAAACTTAAAGTATAAAAAATTCCAGAACTTCACGGCCACATAATAAAATGTATCAGACGAAGTTTCTCAATGTGGTAATACAGGAGCGTCACGTGCTGTCTCGGCTTATGACAGAACGAACGCATTTAACCTTTAGACGTCAGGCATGCTGCGCGTGCACATGAAGACGGAAGGGTACTATTCAGCACATTGTGTAACTTGGCGATTGATTATAATAGTACCAGGATAAATGGATTCGAAATGAAAGGACTGAGGCAGATACTAAGAATTTTGTGAATGGCATAGAAAACCAATAATATTGAATATATGAATGGGTACTGGAACAAATCGGCACAAAACATCAACTGTTGACTTACTTGACTTACTTGACTTATGGCCCTGGCGAAGCTTTCGCCCGCATCAGCCGCTCCTTTATGGATAGCCTCCAGTCATCCCTGTCCTGTGCTCTCCGCGTCGCCTCTCCCACGGTTAGTCCCATCTCCTGGCAATCCTCTTCTGCCACATCTATCCATCGCTTCCTGGGTCTGCCTCTTCTCCTCTTCCCATGCACATATCCCTGCAATGCCACCTTTGGATATCTTCCACTTTTCATTCTGACGACATGTCCAAAGTACCGCATTCTTCTGATCTGGATCCTGTCCACGATGTCTCGTTGTATCTTCAGTCTGCTGTGTATTTCCGTGTTTCGTATCCTTTCCCTCCTTGTGATCCCTTCTATCCTTCGCAAGCACGTCATTTCGAATACCCTCAACCGTCTTTTCTGTGTCTCCTTCAGCGTCCACGTCTCTGAGTTGTATAACAGTACGCTCAGCACCAAAGTCTCGTATATTCGCACCTTGGTGGTCTTACTAATTTCCTTTGATCTCCAGATCCTATGCAATCTCTGCAATATTCCTCGAGCAAGCCCAATTCTTCTTTCAACGTCCTTTTCTGATCCCCCGTTGGCATCGATAAGACCTCCCAGATACACGAAACTCTCCTTTTGCTCCAGTATCTGACCATCCACATTCAATGCAAGCCGTGTCCCTTCTCTCCCAATGTATTGACATTCCGTTTTTTGAACGTTGATGCACATACCCATTTTTTTGCCTACCTGCACAACTCTCGTTAACGAATCCTGCAAACCCTCCTCCTTCTCCCCCAGTAGCGCAATGTCGTCTGCAAATCTGAGATCGCTAATCAGTTCTCCTCCTATCACCGCTCCCTCCTCTGTCCCCTCCAATGCCATGGCCATTATCAGCTCCAAGAAGATGTTGAACAAAAGTGGCGACAGAACACATCCCTGCAGTACTCCTACGATAGTCCTGAACCATTCTGACAGGTCCCCGTCTACTCTCACGGCGCTAAAAGTATCTCTGTACGCGCTTTCCAACAGTCTCACTATCTTCTCCGGGTATCCGTAATGTCTCATTACTCTCCACAACCCCTTCCTCCACACGCTGTCAAAAGCCTTCCTGAAATCTATGTAGCACACATAAAGGTCTTTCCCAAATTCATCATACTTTTCCGCTATCTGTCTTAAGGTGAATATCTGGTCGATTGTACTTCTGTTCACCCTGAACCCCGCTTGTGCCTCTGATAGAATCTCCTCTGTTCTCTTCCTTATTCTTTGCAGTATGATAGTTGAAAAGACTTTGCCACAGTGACATAAAAGACTAATCCCTCTGTAATTTGAACAGTCTAACCTGTCCTTTTTCTTGTGTATCGGGATTATGATGGATCGTTTCCAGTCTGATGGCCACTGTTCACTTTCCCACACCATCTTGCATAATCTGTGTATGATTTTTAATCCCATTCCTTCTGTTCCTGCCTGTAGTTCCTCCGCTGTGATATTATCCAGGCCCGGCGCCTTCCGTAGCTTCATTCTTTCGATAGCCGCCTCTACCTCATCCTCTCCCAAAGTTGGAATGCTTTCCATGTTGTCTACCACCGCGATGTTTTCTAGATATTCGTCATCCGTTCTGTTTGCGTCGTTGTACAGTCTATCAAAGTAATCTTTCCATCTCCTCTTTACATCCTCTGGATCCGATAGTACTCTACCATTTTCATCTTTCACTGCCTTCACCCTGGGGGCATGCTCCCGTGTGATTTTCCGTATGCCCTCATACACTGCTCTTGTCTTGTTTCCAGCTCTGCTCTCTTCGACGCTGCTGCATATTCCTTGTATGAATCTTTCTTTGTCTTCTCTCCCACTTTTCCTTACCATACGGCACAAGTAGTTGTGATGCTTCGCCATTGCATGACTCTCTTTCCTTCTGCTTTTGTACATTCTTCTTTCATCCATAAGCTTGATCGTTGCGTCTGATAACCATTCTGTGTAACTCCTGTTTCCTTTGTGACCCAATACTTCATCTGCTGTCTCCTGCATTACACTCTTCACTCTGTTCCATTCCTCCTCTACCCCTTCAGGCTCTTCCTTAAGCATCTCTTCCCATCTGTGGTTTATCCTCTCCTGATAATCCTCTCTGACCTTCCCGCTCTTCAGTCCATCAATGTTGGTCCTTTGATTAACCCGGGTGTTGTAGGTTGTGCTATCCATATTGAAGTTTCTTGATCGATCGGATTGTAGGGCGACTGATCAAGTCTCTCCCTCTTCCCCTGGTTCAGATTTAGCCAGGACCGGGTCCTGTTGCCCGGGAGAGACGACGAGGACGTACTGAACCACCTCCCCATGTTAGTGATACGCAACATTAAAACAGTGAAATACTTTGGTCACATTATGAGGAAAAGTGGAGACTGTTTGGAAAAAGAGATAATGCAACCCTGGTACAACAGCTGGATCGAGAGTACGTGGAAGACCACGAACAACCTGGATGGAGAAGATATCTTGGACAGGTTTATGATTCAACTACTGAGGGTGATAGGGGAATGATACACCTAGAGACAGACAGTTCAGGATGTGCCCAACCTTCGGATCAAAGATGGCTAAAGACAAGACAACATGCCACTCGTGTAAAGCTGACCAGGGGAAGCTATTGGTCTATTCATTGCTCGAATTAACAGCCCTTGTTTACATGGAAAGACCACTTTTCCGAACGTTGTGCACTTTAGTGAATGCGATTATAATATTACAATTCTGCACCTTCAACAGGGAAAGCTATGTTACTGTACACGTGTATTACCAAAAAAGTTTCCACAAAGTTTTCCGAGTCATGTCATAAGAGTGACTCGGTTGCGTTACCGGAAACACGCCATTATGTTGTTTTTGCCTTATTATCATGGCAGTCTATTGCTGTCTATTTTGTAAAATGTGTTTGTTTTGCAATAATAAAAGACTACTTACATAGTTACTTATTGAAGTAATGTGTGGCTAACAGAGAGCTGTATCAAGCAAACAAGGAAATAAATAAGATGATGCGTTTCAGTACTTGAGCCACCATTTTATTTGTGTTCAGTCATATTGTTTCATTTCTTCTATTCATCGTCTGTTTTGTGTGTGTTGCAGCTGGACCAGGCAGTTGGTTGGTGCGACCAAGTGACACGACGGAGGGCGACTATTCCATCTTCTTCTACTGCAACAGACAGATCCAGAGATTCAAAATACAGAAGACGGGAAGACAGTACTACATGGGAGGACGATATTTTGACAGGTCTTTCTCTGGCCATATAAGCTGTACTTTGCTGCCAGTGTACTGTAGTAGAGTAGTTCATTTGCACTTCACTGTGTTGTGGATAATTGATTTTTCTTTTGTTCATGTAAAAATGAGAATTTTTAAAGCAAAGCTTCCACTGGCATAATTTGTGCTTTGTCGATGAATCCTTTTCAGAACCTTTTGTTATTTCTTTAAATCGTATAGAGAACTAGTGATCTTACTTTTTGTCAAAATGGATTGAGGCAGTTTTAGTAGACTATACTTATCTTTAAAGATACACTTGTTAAGTTTGGACAGTGTCTGCAATATTATTGTTATGCTAATTTTATACTGTCCGTGCTTCTATTTGAAACACCCCAGGGTAATGAGGTTCTGTCTTTGAGCTGAGTTAGGCATTGCTGACCTCAGTATATCGCAATTTGGATAATGACATGTCATATTACAAGAAGATTGTTGTGCAATGTGCATTGCTTGATAAGGATTTTGTTTGGAAGCCGAGTCCTATTGTACCGATTGTATGAGTAGTAATTGTCAGCAGTTTGCTTGTTTTCAGCATAGCTGAGATTGTTGAACGATACAAAACAGAGCAGATTGTAGAAGGTCACATCTTAGGAACACCAGTCCTCAGAGTAAGTTAAACTGCATTTGCAGACTTAGAAATTATGCTGTTTTGCTAACTTTAAAGTTATTTATTAAAGAAGTTATATACGAGGGTAAGTGTCTGAATGGCTGCTTTAAAATACCTGAGATATTATCTATGATCGGCATTGGTGGACACAGCTAACCTGAAGTCTTCACTTCATTTACTAAACAACAATAATTATTATTATAGATCTTTGTACTTTATCAGAACATCACAAACTGTGCAGTGTGTGCCCCAGATGACTTTCTCTTTGACTGGTGTTATATTAACAACCTCTGATTACTGGTGCAGTATTAAAGTCTCAACTCGCCTTGTATGAAGCCAGGTAGTTTCTGCATTTTAGTGTTGTGGTGATTTTTTCTATTCTGTTTCTTGAGCGAAAGAACCAGGCCGCTATTGCTTTAAAAGCCAACACACTTTATTAATAAGTTTAAATTCTATACTTATGTACTTAAGAGGCTGGTAGAACTGCAGCTGTTATTGTCCTCTGACCAGTCACCTGAGTGCTTGGAATTGGCCACTCCTGAAAAATTGTGCAATTGATGATAGCCATCTTGCTTTCTCTGCCTTTGTTGCTTGGCTCACTTCTAACTGCCTGCAGCTAAATCCGGACAAACAAATTTCAATGGCTTGGTGGCTGCCTTCAGTTCAATAAGATTCTCTTCATGTCATGTTTCCCACATCTACTTCTCGTCCTCTGTTCGTGACCTGGGCATTCTCTTGAATCTTACCCCTTGTCAATTTGGGTTTCAGATCTTGCTTCTACCATCTGTGCCAATTGCGTTTCATTTCTAGATCTCTTTCACTACATGCCATTGCTATTTGGATCCATGCATTGATCTGCACTCAGGTGAACTTTGGTAACTTTGCTGTGGTCTCTCTGCCTCTAGTACTCAGATGCTACTCTCTATTCTTAATGCTGCTGTCATCTTAAGGGCACCATCCTAAGCGTTGCCTATATCTCAGGTTATGTTCGATATTTTCTTTACCTGCTCAATATTCAGCAGCGGGTACAGTTCAAATGCTTTTCCCTCACGTGTAGCTGCCAACAACCGAGAGGGCTCGACGCTGTCTGGTAGAGGAGCGGGTTCGAGGGACCAGGGGCTCCCCATTGGCCGAAGGGCGTGAAACTTGACAGGAGGCTAAGTCGGAGACATTGGTGAGACAAGTAGACTGAGTGAGACAGACAAGTGAGCACTGCTATTCTGTAGGAGATGTGTTGCAAGGCTGAAGGCCAGTGCAAAGCATCACGCATGTAAGCAGAAATCGGGGCATATTTAGAATATGACCAATAAACCGAGCAGCAGAGCGCATGACATGGTCAAGACGTCCTATTAAGCTAGATGGGTGATCAGCAAGAACTGAGCAGCAATGATCAACTCTGCTGGTAATGAAGGCATAGACAAGGACCACGGCTGCATCATGGAATTAGGACCGCAGGACAGCACACAACTGACGGAGCTGGTAGTAGCAGCTTTGTGTTACCAGATTGACATGACATGTTGTTGGGGTGGCCCCCATCCTCCCCGAGTTCCTTTTACACCTTAATCCGATCCTTGCCTGCGCCAATCTCTTTGCGATCTTATGGTTGTTCCACACATCATATGCCCTACTATGTCCTACTCTGGACGACTGTGCTTTGCCTGTTTTGACCCATCAGCTTGGATCTGTTTTACCCCAGTCACTTCGCTTTGAATTACTAGTCATCTCACTTTCTAGGTTCCTGAGACACCTTAAGACTTCGTGTTCACTGGTACTATATAAATGTTTAGTTACAATTACAATTGCAACATATGATTGTTTAAAATTTGTCAGATCTCTACATGTGAGCCATTCTTTGATTGTTTAAAATTTGTCAGATCTCTACATGTGAGCCATTCTTTTTCCTTAGCCTCGAGCTGTGCAATCCAGCGATGCAACCAATCAAAGCCTCGCAGGTCGTGATATTTATGCAACGATGCGACAGTCTAGTGGTTCTAATTTCTTCCTCAATCGAAAGGACCATGTTGTGATAAAAGGGTTTCTGAACAAAAAGAGTTAGTGTTTCCTCTCGGTTTATTTGAATTTCGTATTAAATATCAGACCTTAACCCTTTGAGCACCCTTAGAGCATGAATTGCCAAAAAGTAGCCTGGAACTGAGGTAGAAATTATTAACAGAAATCGACAAACCGTCGTCATCAGCTGCCATTATAATCCCAACAGGATTTTAATGTCGACTGCACGTACAGTTAGTACTCCCACAGTTAGTCCCACAGTGGGACTAACTGTGGGAGAGGCGGCGCGGAGAGCGCAGGACAGGGACGACTGGAGGCTGTCCATAAAGGAGCGGCTGATGCGGGCGGAAGCTTCGCCAGGGCCATAAGTCAAGTCAAGTCAGCACGTAATTAGCGTGTACTCAGCTCACACCGTTGCATTTCAATGCAAATTTATTGTAAGTATGTGTAATTGTGTACGGTATATGTATTATATATATATATATATATATATATATATATATATATATGAGGACTGTACTGAATAGGTGATTATCACTATTTGGCCGAATACGAGTAATTGGACCAACTATTCGTCTGAATACGAATAGTATACAAAATAGGTCTACCGACAACATTAAAAATTTCAAATGTAGGCAAAAGTTTCAGTTCAGTAAATTTGTTACATAGACTAAAAGTAACCTGTTAACTACATGTATGTAATTTTTTGCATCATTCTGCCAGTCTGTAAACTAGTAATGGAGCTAATTTAACTAATACTTAGAAATTGTCAACCACAGAATAGATTATGCTAGTGAGAGCTCCTTTAGTCCACTTGCTATAACAGACGCATATGCGGAAACAGTTGTCACGTGACCACTATTCGTATGCAGTCCAACCTCAACTATTCAGCTGGATACCGAATTGCTATTTGACCCACTATTCGATCACGAAGTGAGTATGAAGCAAATGTTCAGCACAGCCCTAATATGCACTTTGTCCGGAAAAAGGAACCATTTTGTAAATATGAAAATAAATGTAAATATTCATTGATTTTTAAAATTCAAACACCGTTTTAATCCTGACATATTTGTCTAATACTGATGAAAATACAGAAGTTCGAGTCATTCATGATTTTGCTTATGACATCTTTTCAGAATTGTCAGGCAATTTATGCAAGACATGTAGTTAGACGCCAGGTGATATTACCATTTGGTGCAGAAGATATAGGTAGTTCATAGACACCTACAGATATTTCTTCAAGGGACGACAAAACACAATGGTCACGAATTTTGTAGTAAGAGCTTGAAACATTCAAAGCAGGAAATTAGAGCGAGAAATTTGTTAAAAGCCATTAAGTGGTAGTCAAAAAACACAAGAAATGACAGGTTTCAATTTTGCAGATGGGCCTATGGCACCCATGGGGTAGATTTCGCTTGACTTTACAATGTCATTTGTTGCTAACACGTTAATTACAAAGTTCTCCCTTCAAGGTGAAATCATTTGTTTGTAAGTTAACAGATGTTAAACAATTTTAAAACTCAACATGAATTGTAAATAAATCAAAACTATGAGTCCCAGATGTATGTACAAAATGAGCTTTTATGCCTAAATCTGGCACTCTTGACTAATTATTATCATGGAAATTGCACTGTAAATACAGAACTTGTTTGCAGAACTTGGCATGTGGTAACTGTCTTGTTGTTTTGTGGTGTGCTTTAAAGTTTACTCTCATAGGAATAAAATTGATAGTTATTTTTTGGAAATAGGATTGAACACTGCATTTGATTAGCAGAGTTGTTTCACCAGGGCAGTAACCATGTTTCACCAGGGCAGTAACCATGTTTCACCAGGGCAGTAACCATGTTTCACCAGGGCAGTAACCATGTTTCACCAGGGCAGTAACCATGTTTCACCAGGGCAGTAACCATGCTCCACCATGGACTGCTAATTGGGCATTCTTTCTCACATGACTTGATAATTACAATTTTATACTCTGTGGCTTTGCCGTCTGCATACTGTTTATTCAAACCAGAGTCATCCAATCTCATGCATTGGCTATCTCACCACATACTCTGATTGCATTATACTATGCCATACCATGATACAACTGTATTTATATTCATACTAGCTGAATCACCCGGCGTTGCCCGGGAAATTTAGGTTTTTAATTCCCAGCCACGCCTGACCCCGCTCCCACGCTCCCGCCACGCCTGACCCTGCTCCAGGAGCGGATCCAGGGGGGGGCCAATCCGGCCATGGCCCCCCCCATTTCAAATCACCATGGGACGTGGCCCCCCCCATTCATGGCGGTCCAAAAAAAATTCAGGGTGTCAGTCATGCACAGGAGAATTATGTGTATAAATGTAATTAAAATCTATATTAAAAATAATATATAAATGTAATAAAAATCTAATCTAAGTCTCTCACACAATTGCATTGTCTTAATATAAAGCAACGTACTAAAGCAACAATCTTTCAACAGTATCCAACTATGATTTATGGCATACAATGTATGTTATTCGTGCATATATTCATAGTAAAATGTAAAAACACTAACACCAATAAACACAATTATAACTAAGTACAACTAACTATTAAGTAAGAATCAAGTTAACACTAACAACAGTGTTAGGGAGGTAATTTCTTTTTTCCAGATGACAAAAAATTTCAAAGCGAAACATGTTAAGTTTTAAGTTTAGTCTATATGTGCAAGAAGCTGTTGTGAATAATCACACATGTTTACTTCTTGTTCTTATTAAGAGCTTACTATTTTTCATTGAGTAGTGGGAAGTATTTTATTTATTGTAGTCTTAAAAAAGTCATGAGTTTTTTGGAAGGAAATTTGAACACCTTTTTTTGAAAATTTCGCACGGAAGACTAAAAAGTCATCACTTTTTTAGACGAAAAAATTAAACACCTTTTTTAAGATTTCGCACGGACGACTAAAAAGTCATCACTCTTTTTAGATGAAAAATTAAACACCTTTTTTAATATTTCGCACGCATGACTACAAAAGTCATCAGTTTTTTGGGATTCTATATTGAACACCTTTTTTGAAAATTTCACACGGAAGACTAAAAAGTCATCACTCTTTTTAGACGAAAGATTAAACACCTTTTTTAATATTTCGCACGCATGACTACAGAAAGTCATCAGTTTTTTGGGATTCGAAATTAAACACCTTTTTGGAAAATTTCGCACGGAAGACTAAAAAGTCATCACTCTTTTTAGACGAAAGATTAAACACCTTTTTTAATATTTCGCACGGATGACTACAGAAAGTCATCAGTTTTTTGGATTCTAAATTGAACACCTTTTTGAAGATTTTCGGCGGATTACTTAAAAAAAGAACATCTAGTTTTCGGGAAAGAAGTTTTTAAGTAAAGTCTATATTTATTGAGACCTTATGGCACTCTTATAAGCACTGAAAAGTACAGCTATTTTGTTAAGATAACAGCTTAAAATGCGACCATTGCAATGTGATAATTCAAAAAGTTTCTGGTGGGGAGGGGCATATCCCCTCCCCACACCCCTCCCCTACCACACTCAGGCGGTCAATTATCTACCCATCCGGAAACCTCAATCCCCCAGAGGTGGGGGCTAAATTAAACTCTGGTCTCGGCCTAAAACGACAAAAAAGTTACATTTTTCGACCCAGCCCCAAAAAATTTGGCCCCCCCCTTCGAGACGTTCTGGATCCGCCACTGCCCTGCTCCCACGCCGCCCTTCTCACTTCGCCTTCCATCGGTCCCAACCCGTTCCGACCCTGGGGTGCCCGGCGTTGCCCGTGAAATTAAGTTTTTCAGTCCAACCCAGTTACAACCCGTCCGTATTTGTGCGAAACCGCGTGCGAAAAGATCTGACCTCGACAAAAAATGAGGTTAGGAATCTATTGGTTCGTTGAAAATCGATCGGCGAAAATTATTGCATCTTAAATACTGATACATACGACATGGTTAAGATTAATTAAGATTAATATTAATTAACGGCATAACGCTCTATAAGAATAAGTCCGGCAATGACGTCATTAATGTATTGGTTTGAATCATCAATATATCATCGGTGGTTTCAATGTTGATAATATAGATGTGTTGTAAGCAAATGGCGTGTTAATAAAGACAGGCGATCAACGTGCATAGCTTTCGAATCGCGTGTGAAGTTAAAATGTTGAAATCTCGGGCTATGAAATTAATTGAGAGCTGAAAATAGTGGCGTTTAACTCCAAATTTTGGTAAGAATCGATTGCCAATTTTTTTTAAAAACGAATCGCTGTAATTTCCGAGTAGGCTTCCGGACAAAATTCACGGGACATCCCACACACAGAGGGACAAACTTTGAGTTTTATATTTAAAGATTTTTGCGAATATAACACACTGGTTATACAGAGTTTTACAAACCACGCACCCTACCCGCTTGGTATACTCGTGGGCATGTTATACAAATTATTTTTTACACAGCCAAATGTTGTACCAGATTTTTTTTCAGGTCATGGTCAGGAACTGCTGTAAAAAGCCTTTTTTACTTACAATTCGGCTGCATGGACGTCGACGAAACGATAGGGCATGAGGTCCAACGTCAGTAGTAGTATTCGCTTATTATCATCATAAAATTTCCATGCCTCTGCTCCCAAAGAATGGAATCTACTTCCACTCTCTCTTCATTGCTCAAATTCACTCCCTACCTTCAAAAAACCGACTCAAAACTCACTATTTCTCTTTGGCTTTCAAGCACATGGACCTTGAACTGCATCTTTCTCTGGCGGCTAACTATCCGCGCCTCAGATTCACACTTTGGTGTGACCTTGCACACGTAATAAATTTATGTAATGATAATAATAATAATAATAATGTGAGAGCCGCAGAAAGTCAGAATTGAAAATGAAAAAATTATGATAATTTGACCATAAATATAAAAGTCAAATGTTACTTTATATAAATTGTAATTGTATGTCGTTTTCAGTTTTGCAATAAACGAATGTACACAGACGTAATTCTGTATTATCGCTCGCACAGCACTAGGTATGGAGCTCAGGAAATAAGGGCTTTAAATTGCTATAGCGCATAATTGTGCGATTTTCAAACGGTTTAGTTAATCCTTCTTTTCAGTGTCATCCCCTGGCTCTTCCACGTTAAAAAATGTACTGGTAAGTATTGTCCATGGCATCAAAAATGAAGTTCAATTTTGCCCGAATGACTAGCAAATTATCAAGTTGAACCAGTTATGACTATGCACAGGTGGAAATTATATAATGAACGAGTCACATTAACATTAGCATACATGTTCGAATACTCACGTGTGGTTAGATGAACGAAAATGTATAGTCACGAAAGAAACGAAAATGTATAGTCTTATAGTCAGGTGCGTGTTATACAATTCAATTTTTACTCAAATTGCAAAAAGTAGCATGTTATATTCGGGTGCGTGTTATACCCATGTGCGTGTTATATTCGCGAAAATACGGTTATTGTAATATGTCACTTTTCATTGCAAAATGAGTTGGGAAGTCGCACAAAGTAGAATGCTGCAAGTTGCTTATAGCGTGTTTTCTCTTTAAATTATTGATTTTGTGCGTCTTACATGTTGGCATCTACATTATGTAGTATAGGCCTATCAGTAAAATATTAAAACTTAATTTAAGTTATTTGTTGTTTTTAAAATGTGTTATTTTGAGCAAAATAAATGACCTATATGAGATTGAAAACCTCTCCACAAAATCTGTTTTGGTATGATTTCAAACTCCTTGACAGAGTCCATCTGGTGAAGGACAACATTTTTTGTTAGATTGTTGGAAAGCTTCTAGAGTCTTAGCTGTATGGCATAAATAAATTCTTTTTTTGATATGACTTTAATAATTAGCTAACAAGATGCTATTTCATGAGCCTTAAACTAGAGTAAATAAATTTAAATATCCTGTTTATCAACAGTAATCACTTCATTGAATGATGCATTGCTATTGGACAGTTAATAGGTTGCACATGCGCTCTTAACCTATTTACATGGTTGTATGCGATTAATCAATCAAGCCTTCTGAAAGGTTTTTGCTGCAAGAAGCGCTTTATAAGCAGTCAGATACAATACAATTCTTTTCAACTACGAGTGACTGTAACTCTTTTCTGTAAAGAATTATATTGTCAACAACAAGGATAAGGAAATCACCGCAATGAGTTAAATACGTCATCGAAATGGAATTTACAGAGGAACTAGCTGAATTAATTGCTCTCACTACTTTTGCATATCTGACGAATGTGGTGACAGGGAAAGGATGCTGCTGATTCGTCGGGTTCTGAAACGGATTTATTAATGGTGATGAAGATGATGAAAGCACATATCTATTTTCGGGTTTGATTGAAGATGCTGAACACTCTGCTCATATACCAGCAGTTTCTGTTCATGAAGTAAACAGCATAGTGAAGATGGCCATAGTTATTTCTGTTGCACGAATGGACGTTCACATTGAAATGGATCGAGTAAAAGCATTTTTCGTGTGGCTGCAGTAAGGTAGACTATGCCTTAACCAACTCACCCAGGAAGTCATCCTTAGACGATGCGTCAACATGAAAGATCTACGTGAAGGTAAGTTATTCTATTTGTTTTAAACAATTATAATCTTAATTATACACATGGTGATTAGCCAATTAGAATGTTTTATCGGTCGATGCCTTTACAGCTGCCACCAAACCCAACCTCTAGGAAGGGATATTTAATGATATTAAAATCATAAATTGAAACACAAAGCTGTAAATGTGTATTACAGTTTTACTGCTGAAAAGATAATTATACTAATTATGCTTGGCATAATTGTTTATTGTTGAATAAATGAAAATTATTATTATTATGATTTTGACCCAGATGAATACTGGAAAACAGACAGTTAGTTCAAAAGGAAAGACAAGACGAAAAGGATTGTGAAGACCAGTGCACAGTAACTCATACAGTGTGGAGAGAAACATTCAAATTTGTCAACTGTAATCATGCAGTTTTATTATTGTAATTAGTAGTACTTATATTTGTAATTAGGAGTAAAATTGGGATTGTTATATTTTGTTATAATTTGAAATTATGAGAGAAATTTCTGGGTTCATGATATGCTTACATGCAAGTAAATTGTACCCAGTTTCACCAACACATTTTAAAGATTAAAATCGATCTTGAAAGTTAAAATAAGTATGTTCTTTATTGAGAAGCACCCGGTAACAATATGCACAATCCTGAAAATTACACGCTTATTACATACAAGTAAAAAAATGATAAATGTTGAGATGAAAGAGAACTCAATCTTGAGCTAGATAGCCAGATCTTAGGAAGGTTGTATTTTTCACACAGCAATGCATAATTGTACAAATGATTGTACACTGTACAGTGACATTTAGACTATTACAAGAGTGAATCGGGAATTTAAAAAAAGCTCAGTGAGCTTATCGTGTCCTTGGTTATTTGTATAGAATCCAGGCAAGGAAGCTTATCTGAGACAGGATGATGCCATTGCCAATAAAAATCAAGGATTCTTTGGAATTCTTTATTTTAACTGCTGGTATGTCATTGTTTAGAATTTTCAAGATACTTTTATTAATAATTTATATTTTGTGTGTAGCAGCATCAATCAGAACAAGCTCACAGCCATTGTCAAGCACTTCAAAGAAAGTGGGTTGATACATCGAGTAAAGATATCTGGAGGAAGAAAGTGCAGCATGTGAAGCTCAAGTTTCGAGGGCAACAAGGTTGTTGTGTAGACGACTTCACAGTAACCAACTTTGCTGAGCAACATGCTCTTCTTTTGCCAGGACAAGTTACAGGACTGAAATATTTTTGCATTATTTGTGTTCTGATTTGCCAACTTGCTTCATTAATCGATTGTGTTTCATCAGAACGTTCAGATCTAGTTTTACATTTTGTTATAAAATCAAGAAATCCTAATCTTTGACTATTTGGTTAATAACTATTTTTTCGAGAACGTTCATGAATTGCAACTTGAATAAAGTTTTTATGTTTATGTATGCCAAGTGTGTGAAAACTGTAGCTTGCCATTTTGCATGAGAAACTGGGATTTGACATAAAATATATATATATATATCTTTGTTTATTCAAAAAATCATGTTGTCACGCCGCAACACGTTACACATCATGTAAGAATAAGACATATGTGACACAGGGGCTCAGAACCCGTCACATGTCGGCTTTTGACCTTTTGATTTAGTCATATGCTGCAATGACCATGCTCGAGCCCCTGCGTCACATATTAGTGGCTGTTGGTGTTTTTGCAGAAATGTATTATATGGGTCTTGAATAACTTTCTTGTGTTTTATTATTTTAAGCTCATGTTTGACATGTTTACTTGACAATGTGAATAGTTTGAGTGTGCCAATTTTCATTTGAATTGATTGAGTCGAACCTATGGTTGCTGAAGGCAACCTGATATTCGTTCATTCATTCTATGGATTTATATAGCGCCCCTTCAATAAATGTACTCAGGGACTTTTAAAAATGATAATAATAATAATAATTTTTGTTTAATCAGCAATCAGGTTGACAGACCGCAGCCGGTTACAGTGTACCATTATGCAGTTGAAACAATTTACATTAAATTATAAAGTTCCTATAACCATGGTTATAGGAACTTTATAATTTAATGTAAATTGTTTCAACAAAAATTATTATTATTATTATTATTATCATTTTTAAAAGCCCCTGAGTACATTTAAAACACAAGAAAGTTATTCAAGACAGCTTTTATTATGGGTACACCAAGCCAGAGATGTGAAATTATCAACATAAGGAATTCATGGATAAAATAATGTTTCACTTTGTTTTCAACCAGGCCCCACCTCACAGGGGTGGTGCCCTGACCCCATTTCACCAAATTCCATCCTATTTCCTGCCCCACCACACCCCCACACAGCCCCACCCTGGCCACCCTGCCCACCCAATCCATATACAGCTTCCACCTTATGGAGTAAAGTTTGGTTTTTCGCCCTTCCCCTCCCTCCCACTTCGCACCACCCGGCATAGCCCCACTCTATCTATGCCTCACCCCGGCCCCAACCAAACACCCCACCTCATGCCACCATTACACCTCACCCCTCCTCACTCCACAAAATTGTCAACATAAGAAATTCATGGAAAGAATAATGTTTCACATTGCTTTCATCCCTCCCCATCACACCTCTCCGCACTCCACCTTGCCTATAGCCCTATCTACGCAGCCCCACCCCTCTGATGTAAATTTCGGTATTTGCCCTACTCCACCTCAGTCCAAGTCCACCCCGGCTCGGCCCCTCTTCCAGCTCACCCCAGGTCCACCCCAGCTCCACACCACACATCCCCACGTCGACCCACTCACCTCATATCACAAAACTATCAACTTATGAAATTCATGAAAAGTAATGTTTCTCATTTCCTGCATCCCACCCCACCGCACCCCATCCTGCCTACACCCACACCCTGCCCAACCCCATTCTGCCCTACCCAGCCCCACGCCTCTGAGAAAAATTTCTATTTTTCCCATACTCCTCCTTCTCTTCCCGACCCCTCATCTCTACTCCCCATCCCACAGCACCTCATCCAAACTCTGCCCCACCCACTTCACACCGCAAATCTTCCACTTATAAAATTCATTGAAAAAATAATGTTTCACTTTGTTTGCATTTCTTCCCACTGCACCCCGGCCTCATCCCACTAAACCCACCCCTTCCTCACTCCCGCCCTACCCCTCCTCACCCTCCCCGTGACACCCTGCCTCTACCTCGCTCTGACCTTAGCTCACCCGGCAAATTATTGGGCGCACTACACTGTTTGCATATAGCGCTATGTATTTTAATAATTTTCGTTTAATCAACAATCCAGTTGACAGACCGCAACTTGTTACAGTGTACAGTTATGCAGTTGAAGCAATTTACAGGAATTCAGATTACAGAATACATAAATCTTAACTATACCAACTTACCTCCGTGAGCTATGCAGCTTTACATTGGGTATCCAAGGACGTCGTCAGTTACGCTCTGCTGATAGGGGAGTCCTCTTAGTTCCTTTTGCTCGTACTACTACCATGAAGAATCGAGCCTTTTCTGTGGTTGGACCAGTGGTCTGGAATGACCTTCCTTTTGAGCTACGCCTACACCCTGGGACTCTGCCAGGATCCTTCCTTACTAAACTTAAAACTATTCTTTTTGTGCGCGCTGGAGTCGGGAGCGCCTCTTAGTAGTTTTTTCTTGAAGAAGCGCTATATAAATGTCCGAATGAATGAATGAATGAATGAATGAATGAACACAACTGAAGACAGCCTGCAATACATTTTAACTACGAGATAGCTCATAGCTGGCGTGTGAGGGAAGCTTTTTAACTGTGAGATATCTCATAGCAGGCGGCCAATGTGTTCAGCTCGGACATTCATTCTTATGAAATAAAAAGTTCACTGCTCTACGAACCGAAATTGCTACAACTAACCCCGTAGATTATTTTTAAAGTGCAAGTGTGCACTACCGATTTGGACCACTCCACCAAGTTTTTCCATTACCTTCATATTCTATTAAGCTGACTTACTGTTCTTGTATCTCTCTCCCTTGTAGCTATCATGCTTAAACAATTAATGATTGCCTTTGATCTTGATTTCTCGTTGGTGAAAATAAATAATTATTGCATTATGAATATATGGGGTGTAGTGGGTATGTTCGTGGCCTTGCAGCCGAAGGGTTGCAGGTTCGAATCCACCTCAAGTCGCCGCGTAGGGACTTTGGGCAAATCCTTCACTCACAATTGCTCAGCGTTTCGGTGTGAAACTTCGATGCAGTGTCCACGCTGTAGTCGGGAGCGCCTCTGAGTATGTAGGGAGCTTGAAGGGGGGGGCGCTATAACAAGTGCACATACAAACATTATTTTATATGTGTTCACACACAATATAGCATCATTCAAGCAATACAATACAACTGAAATCAATCATTGATTTCCTTTTGAGCTACGCCTACACCCTGGGACTCTACCAGGATCCTTCCTTACTAAACTTAAAACTATTCCTTTTGGGCGCGCTGGAGTCGAGAGCGCCTCTGAGTAGTTTTTTCTTTAAGAAGCGCTATATAAATGTCTGAATGAATGAATGAATGAAAACATACAAACAATACGAAACTGTAGTAATTGTAACTGCACCTAATTACTTTTATCTGCTAAATTAAGGTCTTGGATATGGTGATTTTTTTAAAGCTGTCTTTCTTTTTACCTTTTGTGATGCTGTCTTTGTTTTTTCCTTTTTATGATGCTGTCTTTGTTTTTTCCTTTTGTGATGCTGTCTTTGTTTTTTTACCTTTTGTGATGCTGTCTTTGTTTTTTTTCCTTTTGTGATGCTGTCTTTGTTTTTTTCCTTTTGTGATGCTGTCTTTGTTTTTTTCCTTTTGTGATGCTGTCTTTGTTTTTTTTCCTTTTATGATGCTGTCTTTGTTTTTTACCTTTTGTGATGCTGTCTTTGTTTTTTACTTTTTGTGATGCTGTCTTTGTTTTTTTCCTTTTATGATGCTGTCTTTGTTTTTACCTTTTGTGATGCTGTCTTTGTTTTTTTCTTTTATGATGCTGTCTTTGTTTTTTTCCTTTTGTGATGCTGTCTTTGTTTTTTTCCTTTTGTGATGCTGTCTTTGTTTTTTCCTTTTGTGATGCTGTCTTTGTTTTTTTCCTTTTGTGATGCTGTCTTTGTTTTTTACCTTTTGTGAAGCTGTCTTTGTTTTTTTTTCTTTTATGATGCTGTCTTTGTTTTTTACCTTTTGTGATGCTGTCTTTGTTTTTTACCTTTTGTGATGCTGTCTTTGTTCTTTTCCTTTTATGATGCTGTCTTTGTTTTTTACCTTTTGTGATGCTGTCTTTGTTTTTTTCCTTTTTAATGATGCTGTCTTTGTTTTTTACCTTTTGTGATGCTGTCTTTGTTTTTTTACCTTTTGTGATGCTGTCTTTGTTTTTTTTCCTTTTGTGATGCTGTCTTTGTTTTTTACCTTTTGTGATGCTGTCTTTGTTTTTTTTCCCTTTTGTGATGCTGTCTTTGTTTTTACCTTTTGTGATGCTGTCTTTGTTTTTTTTCCTTTTATGATGCTGTCTTTGTTTTTTACCTTTTGTGATGCTGTCTTTGTTTTTTACCTTTTGTGATGCTGTCTTTGTTTTTTACTTTTTGTGATGCTGTCTTTGTTTTTTTCCTTTTATGATGCTGTCTTTGTTTTTTACCTTTTGTGATGCTGTCTTTGTTTTTTTCCTTTTATGATGCTGTCTTTGTTTTTTTCCTTTTGTGATGCTGTCTTTGTTTTTTTCCTTTTGTGATGCTGTCTTTGTTTTTTTCTTTTGTGATGCTGTCTTTGTTTTTTACCTTTTGTGATGCTGTCTTTGTTTTTTACCTTTTGTGATGCTGTCTTTGTTTTTTTTCCTTTTATGATGCTGTCTTTGTTTTTTACCTTTTGTGATGCTGTCTTTGTTTTTTACCTTTTGTGATGCTGTCTTTGTTTTTTACCCTTGTGTGCCTGTTACAAATGGACCAACAAAGGATTGAATTTTATGTTTTAACATGAATACTTTTCTGTCACCACTCTGTAGCTTCCTTTTCGTTCTCGTTCTGGCTTCGTATGATCGTAGCATATCGGCTTCAGTAACCAGCAGTTCATCTGACATCATTATGTATAATCCTGTGTGCATTTCTGAAATTCAGAAGGAGATGCTATTGATTTCAGTTGTATTGTATTGCTTGAATGATGCTATATTGTGTGTGAACACATATAAAAAGCACCCATTAACTTATACACACTTTAAAAAATTGTCCATTGTACTCTTTGCTTTGTGGCTTTGGATTGACTTATATATGGTGCCAATGTTCACACAAGTAAGTGTTTAAAATGTATAATATACATGCATAGTTTTCATACATACCAGTTTTTGCCCTCTTTAGACTTTTGGTTTCTATTCTGTTCACAACTGAAATACATTTCACTTTTGAGATAGTTTCCCAACTTTATTGATCAAGACTGATACATAATAAAATGAGAAGCAGAGAATGAAGGAAGAAGGTTGATTTGTTGAACGCTGGTGCAACTGAAGCGGTCAGTTAGGAACCTATTTTAGCTCGTCTAAATGAGGATGAATAATTCAACTTCATCGTATTAAATAGTGTCATATAAAAACCAGACGTATGATGGCGATTTTGTGAATTATATTAAGTCAATAGCTTCAAACATCAATTGAAACAATACCTAATTTTCTAGATCAGCATTAACTAGATGAATCAATTTATTATTTTTATTGGCTTATTTGGATAGAAGGAACGCTGAGTTCACTTTTACCCGTCTTGCAGGAATTGTAGTTTGATTTGAAGATCATTCGATTCGATGTGCTTTTTACTGGCGTTGATGTAGATTGGTAATCGTGATGAACTGCATACAATTATTCCTCTTTTCAATGTCTTATTTTTAACGCTTGCCCAAACAATATCTCATTCGCGTTACTATAGTTCATCATAACTGAAATCCTTTCGTAAAATTCGCAAATACAACTTTATGCTAAAGTTTCTCATCTATCGATGGATCAATCTGTCGACTTGATCCCACGAATCCCGCAGTCTTCTTCTCTCATCGATCTTCTACAATGAATACAGTTTTCACTGTCAACCATGATTCTAAGCCCCTCTCATAACGACGTCCTTTTACAATCTCTTGCATTTACAACTCTCCTAAGTAATGTCATAATCACCATGGCAACATGAATTTGAATATCTGATGAAGTGATTGCATTAGGTAGTGTACCATTGGTCACTTATCTCTATTATATTAAAACGACTGCTCAATATAACTAGGTGCAGCTATTATTGAGATAGCTTATTCTACCTGCAATTAATTAATAATTTAGACATTACATTTTAGCAGCTGTACTTCGCTACAGTGACATAACCACCATTCGATTGACAGTCATGTTTTACCCTGTTATAATAACTGTAAAAAAATTGATGGGATGCAGTTCATTGTTATAGGTTTAAGAATCTTATTTAGGACAGAATATGATGATTGCGTTTTTAGTTATGAAGACTTTACAGCAAATTGTGAAAAAAGGAGATAATTTGAATTACTGTATATTGTCTTGCCATATATTTGCTCTGATGTTTAACAGGCCAACGTACAAAGAAATGGAAGTATATGTATTTTGTGCTGAATGGTACTGAACAGCAACTGTATTATTTTGACAACCAGAAGGTAACAAACTATGTTGATTTCTATTTCTATAATGGTTTACCTACCATGGGGTATTGTATGGTGATATGATATTCAATATGTTAGCGATTATCAACAAATAAGGAATAAAACGGTGACAATTTTCAGATCATTAATTCCAAAGTTAAAGCAATTTTTATGCGAAAATCAATAAAAAAAATATTAGTTTAAATATCTGCATGACATTCTATAATGAACACAAACTGTGGAGTGTTGCTTTTATCTTTTTTATAATTTCAAACCATCTGTCTAGGTTTGAGAATAGAATTGGTAATCTTTGTACTTCCTATTTGCACCACCTAATAGGATAGGGTATTTTTTCTTTCTTAGTTCATTGCAAAAATTGTGGGTAACTTTTTTATCCTGAATGTTGAAGGAAATGATGATGGCTGAAACCGGAGTCAAACAAACACATGGCTGCATTGTTGATAAGTTTACTGAGGAACACTTGATTAGCTTGTAACTGACAGTGTATTAGAGAGAATCTCTGAAAATGTGATTTAGAACTATGATTAAGTTCTATGAGTTTGATAGTATTTAGCTGATAAATGTGTTGGAAGTGTGATGTAGGACTATTAAGTGTTTAATAGTCTTTGGCAAATATGATATATGTATGATTTGTATGTATCAAAACACACTGTCTCTCCAAAATGCTGCACGCATGAATAGATAACTTATTTATACAGATCTATGCTTTTTACGATAAATTGGAAATGTATGCTGTACATTTGCAATTTATCGCCATCATCTGTTGTTGATTTGTTGACTTGTAGTGCAGCATGTATTTAGGCACCTGGCCATGTCTTTAACACTTTCAAGGCTGCTGGTGACAAAATTCAATGGTAATGTGCAGTGATCAGTTGTTGACAAAGGTCATCATCTATGGATAGAGGGCTACAGTCATTGACAAAAGCATTGGTAAAGTCATTAAGTAATATTGATCGGTTTCATCCTTGGACAGCAATGCCATGAGTTGGATCCACTGCAAATGAAATCGGATGTAGGGTTACCATAAGTGCTCAGATGAAAAAGAGGACACACAAAATATTTATTCGATTACCATCTTAGCCTCCTAATGCTACGCCAATGTTAAATGTTGTACAAATAATTTAAGTAATGTTGAACTACACAAAATATTGTTCTTATTGTACATGATTTCAATTTAAACTTTATTTTCGAACCTGGTGTTATGAAAAATTTGGTTACTTTAGTATATGAAGTTTCCCCACTCTTAACATGCTTCGGCATTTCAACGTGCACCTTTAAATCCAGTGCACCCTTATTGGCAACTGAGATTTAAGTTCCGCTGCCGCATGTCAAACATTCAGCTTCCCAGTCATAATGTCTTGCACGAAAACCTGTGTATTGGGCTTTCAGTGCGTCTGTAAATAAATACTTACGTTTCGGCATTTTTAGGTCAATTTTCTTTTATTAAATTTAAAAATTATTTTATTTACAATTATCATTATGTAACTGGCGTTAAAGTTCTGCCTTTGGTTTAAAAAAAAGCCGCTTCAGGAGCTGGAAGTCCAATGGTAACTATTCCATTGAGCTAAATATTTCTGGAATGTGGTTGAAGATTGTGACTTGTAGCAAGACACCCAGTGTGCATACATTGTCAAACATGCCAGGTGTACCTTTACATGATTAGAGAAAAATAGTTTTCATGTCTTTTGGGCAGAATGAGGACAGTTAAAAAAATTCAGCCTGCAGCCCAATTGAAAAAAATTAATTCTATTATTTGGCATCAGAATGTTAACATTCAATTGATTAACTGTGTTGATTGTTGCCAAGGTGTATTGACTGGTATGTAGGTATAAAAAAGCAAGCTGATCAATAGGTTCAGAAAACATTGCTGTGCTGACTGAGCAACTTTTACTGTTAAAATGAAACCTTTGCTCATCAGATAGTTGAAGTTGATGATCGGATATTTTGCCAGGCTTTTCTTCCTATTTATTTGCAAGTGTAAACAGAAACCTCACTATCTCAGAAATGATCGAAAAAGTCTTAATGTGTGGAAGTGATGGTATGGCTTAAGTGTTCTTCTTTTGTCATGTTACATTCTGCCAATGTTACTAGCGTAGTTACTTCTCAGTCACAGTGAAAGTAGAGTCATTTAAAAAGTGCTTTAAGTAATTAAATAAGTAAATTAATTTGCAGAATCATGTCTGATCTGCTTCTGTACAAAGCATCCATTGTTGTAATGATTGTCATACTTAAAATGTTTTGTTTATGTTGTCATTTCCAGAGATCTAAGCCAAAAGGCCTTATTGATCTAAATTATAGTTCCTTGTATCCAGTTCATGACAGTTTATTTGGACGGTGAGTTAGCTGTTATTTTTGCTTATATGTGTTGCCACTATTTAGCAACAGTACATTAGTTATACAATACAATACAACTGTAATTTGATAATGCCCTCCTTACAAAGCTCAGAGGTGCACATTAAAGTTCGGCAATCATTAAAAACTGTCTATGGGTTGACTGGAAAAGTAAAGTTTTCAGTTTAGAGTGAAAGACAGTCTTGCTAAGAGAGTTACGAACATGAGGAGGCAGAGAGTTCCAGTTGAAGGGACCAAGCAAATGTGAAAGAGCACCGGCCAATGACAAGAGCTGTTTGACCACGTGGTCATTGACAGGACCATCAAACAGTGGTGTTTACGTCTACGGTCATGTGCCCGTGAACAAGGAGGACATTTTGAACACCACGTGTGGCTGAACTTCACTTTCGTTCAGATTTTGCATGTTGGAAATTTCCATTTTTCAGCGCTGCAACAATTGCTCATAAACTTGACAAACTCACGAATATTTATTATCGGCATTAGGATTTGGTGGTAATTTGGCTACTCGTCGCCTGAAAATTATCTTTGCATATCTCCACTTTTGTGAATTCCGAGATATGCACTTGGAGCATATTAGTCTGTCATTAGTGAAATTGCTCATCATTTCAGTGCTGAGACATTTGGTCTTCAAAAGTGTCCTTCCCATTGTTTAACATTTTTACATTTCCACACCTCAATTTTCGCAATTAGGCCTAAGGCTGTCATTTCTAAAAAAATTCTCATGATTTCAGTGCTGAGAGACATGGTTTAAGACTTCAATAAATGGCCACTAACATTGTTCAATTTTTAATTTTTTTTTACACTAATGGTAGCACTTTTAGCTCTCATCTCAACAAAATTGCTCACTATGAATAAAGAGCGGATAACGCTGTAAAAAGTAATAGTGATATATACTTGTATGAAATATAGCCTGTCTGAAATATTGGGGGGATATAAGCATCTTGGTCTCCCCAGCAAATTTTGGAAGACCGTTGACTTTGGGAGATAGGGGATCCCTGTCTCTCAAAGTCTCCGTCCAAGTATACAAGCCTCTCCACCAGTAGCTGACAGCATAGATTCTTTGAGCAATCTGGATAATTGTTTTATTTTTTAGATGATTGGTAAAAGTGGAATTTACATTTGAAAACTGGAATGGCAAAAATAAGATTAGCTGCCGCAATCTCAGAAATAAATCATAGCAAAAGTATTTTCAAAAAATATTTAGTACAGTAGACACTAGACAGTTTTGAAATTGCTATTACATGTGTACTTATTTTGCGAATTTCTGAAGGGTTCAGGCTACCCCTGGTAAATCATCAGGTGACCCCCATGGTTGACATAGTCAAGTTGTCACGATCATATCTGAGTTACCAATAGAAGAAGACGAAGTTTCTGAAAGCCTCTACTGGACCGTGCAACTCACCAAGTTTACACCGTGCCTAGTCTTGACCTCATGCAGTTGACCAGCATTAATCTGTCAAATGTTTTTTTTTTTATCTGATATGATTTTGAAGTTCAGTTATGTTTTGTTTTTGCTGGAGACATTACACTGGCTTCCTACTAGGCAGCGTATTGAATTTAGGATCGCTGCTCTAGTTAGGCAATGTCAGCTTGGAATTGCCCCACACTACTTGCGAGAGCTTTGTTGCTCCACTAGTACCCAAGACCGCCGCCCCATTCTGCACAGAAGGGATTGCTCTTGGTCCCATTTGCACGAACTGCAACGATGCAGAATAGAGCATTTTCTGTGATCGGCCCAGTTGTCTGGAATGGGGTCCCACAGAATCTACGTCTACTTCCTGGGGCTATTACTGAAACATTTTTTATTAAACTCAAAACTGTCCTTTTTTGCCGTGCTAGAGTCGGGAGCGCTTCTGAGTAGTCCCCTTGAAGAAGTGCTATATAAATTCTTGAATGAATGAATGAAATAAGCATGGGATTGTGAGAGGAGGGTGTACGTGATTGGTTAGCCTCCAGCGCAGAGGTCAAGAGATCAGTGTGGATTCCTGTTACCCTCCTAAAGCTGGCATTGGTAAAATGAACAGTAGGACCGATGGGTACCTTTTGTGTGGTTGCCATTCTATTAAATTCAAATCATGTAACTTGTAATCATCTTTTGATTCTTATGACTTGCAATCATACTGTAGTGCGGTTTGTCAGTTTGACTGACGAATATTATTTAGGGCCCCCAGAAATTTGCGCCAAAAAATTGAAAAAATTGCGCACCGAAAACGATAAATTTGCGCGAATTTTGCGCAAGTTAAAAAATCAAAATGTTCGTTATTTTTCATTGAATCAGTGTACCAAAGTATCTAACAGTGTCTTTGTTATTTAATGTAAAGCCGTGGCATTCTAGAAATTAGACAATCAAGCCAAAAATGCAGTTATAAAGTTCCTATAACCATAAGATTATTGTATTCAGACGATCGCAAATAATTTGAATTTTGCAAAATTTACGCCCACCGAAATCTACGCTCATTACAAATGTAACTTCTAAATAGTATTATATGGCCTATATTATAATGAATCACCAAGTTACACAACGTGCTGAGTGCCAGCTTTCCGTCTTTGTGTGCGCGCCTGAAGCCTATAGATTAAATACGTTCGTCCTGTCATAAGCCGAGACAGTATGCAACGCTGCTGTGTGACCGCTTTGAGAAACTTCGTCTAACACATTTTATCGTGTGGCCGTGAAGTTCTGGAATTTTTTATACTGTACGTTTGTGCGTTACCACCAAAAAAATCGATCTTTAACTAGAAATTCATCTATGATTTCATCCCATTCTGTGGTCGCCATTTTGATTACCGCACATCGGTCGTCGTTGTTATGTTGAACTGTCATGGGCCGCGGTGTTTTTAAGTTAATCAAAGCCCAATTTAGATAAATTAGCAAGATTTTGTCAAAATTTGCGCTAAAATCGCGCGGATTGCCTATTTTTGCGCTGTTGCGCTAAACCTGGAAATTTGCGCAAAAATTGCGCTGCGCAAGATCGCGAATTTCTGGGGGCCCTAATTATTACACATTACTAATGGAAAGTTCAGGCAGAAAAGTAACAAAATGAATGAAGTTTCTTTTAATTATTTTTAATTTTATTATTATTATAATTCAGACAGTTACTGTGATGCTTTCGATGGAGATGTAAAGCATTGTTATCTATGGAAACAATGCAATAGTTAGCAATTACACAAACATTCACCTGAAAGGTATACTGAGTACAGTTCAAAATCAAATGCTATTTCAAGACTGTGGATAAGGTGCAGAAAAAATGTGGAAGAAAGCAATGAAAATATAAAGAAATTGTTAAATTTGTTGACTCTCCTGCATTTTGGAAATTTTTCACCTTTGACCATAATGTCAAATTGATGAATTTTGATGTCTGGATTGAATTTTGTAGACCAAACTGTTTTCAAATCATTCTTCGTGCATTGAATAACCAGGTTTCAGCATATTACATTTGTGCCGACAATTCCGACCAAGTGCAGGTAAGAGAGATGAAGTGTAATTTTCCTTGGATTAAAGCAGTGGTTCTCAACATGTGAGTGCAATATCAGTAGGACTGCATTTCCGCGTCATCCGCAAAAATATCTTAAATTATAAATCTGGAAGTTTGTCCTTATGTTTGTTTGTATGTCCGGATGTATTTTGAATTTTTTCCCAGACCCTGCTCGGAAATTACAGCGATTCGTTTTACCAAAATTTTTGCAATTGATTCTTACCCAAATTTGTAGTTCAACGCGACTATTTTCAGCTGTCAATTCACTTTATAAGTTATAACCCGAGATGTCAACATTTTAACTTCCACGCGATAAGCGATTTATAAGCCATTTCTGTTGATCGCCTCCATTGCGGCTAGCAGAGTCCTACAGCCAATGGCATGACGGTTTGAGGTCGCGTGATATTTACTTCCATCGAAAATATTTGTGAGGATTATTCTGGGCTTATTTCTTCTGATCCACCCGAGAAAAATATAAAGATCACGATCCAAAAATCTTTCCATATTTTAAATTTCGCTGTTATAAAAACGATCTTATTAGAGACGTTGTATGTTCACTAAACTCATGACGTAATTATTTTGAGCTCAAATCTTTACGTCACATCTGGCCGAACAGCGTAGCAAAAAATGTTATGGACGTAAATAATGCGAATATAACTGCAAATAATTGGAATAAAGAAGCGTAGATTTCAAAAACTTCCTTTATCTAAGTGGCAAAGGACAATTTATGAAAAAAGAACGTTGCGGTGAATGGTAGTGACTTTTCAGAAAAAGTCGTGCGGGCAAAATACCGAAATTTTGGGGTCGATGGAAGGCGGGGTCAGAATGGCGAAGTCGGAACGGGGTCAGGCGTGACTGGGGACAAAAACTTATATTTCCCAGGCAACGCCGGGTAATTCAGCTAGTGTCCGATAAAGTAAAGCAAGTCAGTGTAATGCAAGAACGATGGGTGTATGCTGTGAAAATTCGTGACACACCACTTCATCGCGGCACACCAGCGACACACCATTTTTATGCGACACACCGCCGGTCGCTTCGGTGTCACAACACACCGGTTGAGAACCTCTAGATAAAAGGATCTTTCAGCTGAAGCAGGAAATCAACAGTGATTGATTAATGAGACATTGTAACCTCTCTAGTTGTTTGCATAACTTATCAGTGAATATTTAGTTTTGCCTGATTCTGACTCAAACTGTAGGAGTGAAAGACAAATGCATTAACAGTTATTGGAATTGTTTAACTTGTATTCCCAATATTGCTTAAATTGGCTATCATAATTTGATAGCCAATCATAATTATGCTAGCCAATATGATAGCATATTATGCTCTGGAATGTATGTTTCTCGATTACTTAGTCATCCTGTCAGTGTATTGGTTGCTTCACAGATTCGGATTGCAGTTGACTTTCCTGCATTCAGCGCCATGTCTCTTAATAATAATAATAATAATAATAATAATAATCTTTTCTTTAATTGAGCACCTGCAAACGCACTGCGCTTTACATTTACAAGTTATGCAGTAATCTTAATTGAACTTAACTACTAACTGAACAGACAGCTTTGCAATTACACGGCGCTAATAGCAGCCTACAAAGCATATCCGCCCAACGGGGGCTCGAACCTGCTACCTCTCGCACTCTTGGTCAGCGTGTTAACCATTACTCTACCGGGCCCCAGTTGAATTGGCTGCCAATCTATCTTGATGACTTTAACTCTATTTCTTCCTTCAGCAAATGTCTGAAAATCTCAACTTCTCATTGACTTTAAACAGGGATGCACATTTTACCAAGGAATGAATCAATTAATCATTAATCGTTAAAATTATATTTTGATTGATTAATCGTTCAGAATTTTAATCGATTGACTGCAGCATGGTCGATAGTTTAACGTTATTCTTGATGTCCATTTTTCTGAGTAAGGAATGTTGCAAACAATGCTAATGTAAAATGTTTGAGTGGAAACTTAAGCGACCATTTTTCTCAAATGCTGATGGAAAGGTCAAACATGGTGATGTACTGTTTTCATTGCAATAAACCATTCGGTTCAAACACATGTCGTATCACATTCAGCATAAAATATGTGGAAAATAATTTAGATTCTTGTAGAAAGAAAGTCGTAACTGACTCAGTGACTACATTTTTAACAGTTTTTCATATGAGATACGAAATTAATTGAATGTAATCGAATAATCATTTAAAGTTAAATTTAGGAGATTACTAGATTAGGTTTTATGATCACATTACCAATCATGGCATTATAAAACAATGTTGTGATATCTAGGTGCAATATCAGTTGGCCATGTCTCTTGGTTATGCTGCGGCATGATCTTGTGCTTTTAGCGCTTCAATGACTCGCTATATTGGTTTCCCAGTCGCATTTCGTGCACTCTCTTGTCTAGGGATCATGTTAAAGGAAAACCAGATATCTCGTTATCGGTTCTGAAAACGAAAATTGGTTTTTACTTTTTACAGACAGAAAATTGAATTTATGTAAAAAAATTATTTATAAAATCATAAACAATGATTCTATGCATTTGTAATGACTATTAACTTAAAGATTGCCATGGGAACAAACTAATTATAAGAAATAAATGATAACTGTGACGCTGCATTGCCAACGTCCATTATATATAAAATGGCGTTGACCTATGCTATGATTTATATCAATGTACAGCATTCCAAGCGCAACATCGTCGCAGATATCACCAATTTTAGCATTCTGTGACAGTGAAAATAAAAACCAGTGAGCAAGGCGCGTGAAGTGTGTAGACACTTTTTACATAGAAAACGTCAGTGAATCTGAGCGACCGCCATGTTTGTTCACACTTCCAGGGGGAAATTTTAGAGATTTGTATAGGGCCAATTAAAAAGAACGAAAGCCGATTTCAAATCGAATTTCTACAACTGAAAACTGTTTTGCCAAAAAACGTACATAATTAGCAACCCTGCTGTTGTCATTGAAGTGTTAATAAAGTTTTACCATATGTGACGCAAGGCCTCATTTCCCGTCGTTTGTCGGGATCTAGATTTCGAGATAGAAGGCAAAGCAGGCGACAGAGGTAAAAAAATATGGAAAATTGTTTTATAGTGTATTATTATTTAAAAATATGTCTACTTTCAATATCTACAATTAAAAATGTTGAATTCAAATGATTAGTGGAGGAAAAATGACTTTTGGCGCATGTGGTGTAAGAATTCGCTTTGAATCTTGGTTCCAAATAGCCTATTTTCAAAGTTAAAATTCGCCATGAACGACCGAGTTTTCATAAGCTGACCTGACTATTTCTTGTAGCCATGTGTACCGCGTGATAGGTTATACCTTAAAATATGATACTAGACGGTTCTGGTAAATTTTGCCACCTACTTGAATGTGACAAAGTTTGGCCATAAAGTTTAGTAGCATCAACTAATGGCCTCCTGACAACTGCTCAAACCACGCCTCCGACCCAGTCTTATTGGTTTACGAGACAGACTTTCGATATTGCGCATGCGCACCTACCCGTAAATGTTCTGTTGCTCCTTTTCTTACTCAGGCCTACAGCTAGCGTTAGCTTTGGAAAGAATTTGAATAAATATTATTTTTACATCGTTAAATAGGAAATAGCGAAAGTCTTGTAAACTGCTCAAATTGTGATAAGGGCAACCTGGTTGATTGTTCGTTAGGGGTAGTTCATTGGATAACACGCTGGCTTGGAGAATGAGAGGTACCAAGATCGAGATCAACGGTGCAGTCAATTACTTTGGTAAACATGACTAAACTGGCAATCCACGCACCCACAGCCCACCCATCAGTGGTCACCAATCATAATTATAGATCTATAGGAAGTTTGATTAGTACTGGTTCTTGGTAACTTGATGCAAATTGAATTGGCTCTTATCTATCCTACCTACAGTGTTTGCGCGTTCGAGCGATGTGTACAAGATAATAAATAGGAACAATATAATTGTCTATGTGTGTAGATAGGCCTAATTAAAATTCCTTATGAGAATTGAAAAGACTTGCATGAGTTATCAGACTACGTTCAAATTGTAATCGGACGCAATTGTCTTGTTTTATTCATGTTTCTCTGTAGACTAAGCTGTTAGGTAAATATTTCTTTGAGGGAGCCGATAGGCCTACTCGTAGGACGCTGCTTATCAGTTGCAATGTTTACATTTAATTAGATTATAAATGGACAAAGGTCCACATCTTGTAGTGCCTGGTTGATTGTGTGTTTGAAATATTACACTCATAGGGTCCGATATATGTCGCTGCTGGCTGTTTACTCTTGGAAGCGTTTGTTCGAACCTATGCTATTTCATTGACTCATTCATTCGTCTTCTGCAATTCAGCATTTGCCTGTAATTCAGTCCCAATGTGGAAAGTAATTGCTCGAATTTGATGCCGTTTGCTGTATTCGATACATAATATACCCATTTATTGACCAGCAAAATTGCAGAATATTCAATTGATGGTTACTAAGGACTTTTATGACACAAATGTGCTGAAACTTTGAGCTCGATTTTCTCCTTTGTTGTGATTCTACAAGTTACAGAATCGAACGAATATAATTTCAATTATCTTCAGTTAGAAAAAAAGATATTTTCATTCTGTAAAAAGTATTTAAAAGCAGAATAACTGTAGAATATAACTGAATAAAAAGTCAAAAACGTCAAGTGACGGATTTTGAGCCCCTGTGACACATATTTGTAATGATTACAATAGGAAGAAGTATTAATGATGATGATGAGGAGGAGGAGGATGATGAGATGATGATGATGATGATGAAGCAGTATTGTCTTTTGGGAGGCAAATTGATTTTGATTTTGTAGCTGCTGCACATCTAATGGTTTCTGACATCTGACAAACGACACACACACACACGCACGCACATCTTCTCTACTTGATTGACTTTTTTTCGCTCCCTTAGTGTTTGCACAATTGCACCTACACTACAGTCTGATATGTCAGGACTGGTGTTTACGTGTGGTGGAATGAAGTCTTAATTCGGGAGATGTCAGTGGTTAGAAAGTGTTGTTCACTTTTCCGATATGCAGTTCCATTTAGCAGTCTATGAATGCTAATCAGGACATCCCTCATCTTCTCATGCTGCGCAAAAGACATGGCCTGTGGTGTCTGTTAGACATGAGCTGTCAGACTTTTACATAATTTCCATATATTTTTGCATAATAGTCATCCACTTAAGCACAACACAGCCAATAATGCTGAGCTGCAAACTCAGCAACGCCGACTTAGTCATAGAGATGAAGTCTTAATTCAGGAGATGTCAGTGGTTAGCAAGTGACATGGTGGTGTCAAACATCATAACCTTGTTAATTATTATGTGTAAGTAGTGGGCCAAAGTGTTATGTAATGTGAAAGGGCCCTGAACAGACCCTTGTGGGTGTAATCACGATCCACATGTGTCTCTAGCTTGCGATATGAGATCGTGTGCATATGGCTTTTAACAGGGCTTCTGTTTATAACTTGTGGCCTCTGGTTTGTCTTGCCTTTGTGGCTTTGCTAAAATGATACTGCATGATGAAGTTGTTTACGGTTTTACTGAGCTTACATTTAAAGAGAAGATAGCTGGTGATACTGGAAAACAAATTCTTATCCTACTTTTCGTTCCAATTAAGTGTAATCCCTTTGGACCATTTATGTTCGCATTGCTTTTAAGTTAGATTTAAGCAAGCTGATGAATTAATGTTCTTCTTGCGACTGGTAGGAATGGATACAGGCTCTGAAGCAGTACTGTACGAATACACAGTGCAAACGTACACCAAAAGTCCAGACATATCCGACCCTGACTGAACTGCGCAGTCTTCATCTCAAGATATTCAATGCGCCAAAATTATTAGTCCGCTACGTTCCACATCCATACTGCGTCATGGCCTTGAATGAAGTCAAGGTCAGTCGGACTCAAGTCAAAGAGGCACCAGATCCATGCTGGGATGAAGAATTCATGCTCGAGTAAGTATCATGACTATCTATCTGTTGTGACAAAAGCAACATTAGGAAAAAGCGTCTCTTTTGTGGCATGGCCTCTTTTGTCGATTCTGGAATCTTTTGGTTCTCTTAACTTAGAGATTAACTTAGTTAATTTGAATTAAATTTCTTTATATATTTGTGAACTAGTTTCATAGTTTGCTTTACTTCTAGTTGATGTCAGAGATATGGCTGTCAGCTATAGATGGTCTTTAAGCAGATATGAACTTCACATGTATGCTGAGAAGAGTTTGAATACAGTGATTTATTTCCATGGTTCAATGACAATGGTTGTTCTAACTTTGAATCTTTTGATCTACAAACACAGAATAGGAATAATCTCTGGAACCTCAACCATCCTTGAATTCATGAGGTATTAACCCTTTAATGCCGGAGGGTATAGGATTTCTCATACCATTTACTACCATCTTGGCATTAAAGGGTTAAAAGATGCAATAATATCAAGACTGAGGCTGATATGTATGGTGGTGATTTCTTGTTGATGCAACAACAGCCAAATGGCGCTGATGGGAACGATTCACACAGTCGTTTTATCCGCATTTGCTGCAGAAATGCTACAGTGAATGTTTACCTCAAACACAAACACATATTGGTTGTTATGTTCGGAATCACAGTGCAATTAAATATCCATGTAAAATAATGAAAAGTATGAAAACTACTGCTTTTATAAAATTATAAATTTCATTCGTCAGATTCTGTAAATTGGAAGCAATTACTGCACGTATTGTATTGCTTTGGCTTGTTGTTATGTGTCATTTCATAGTTAGGCCTGTGAATGTTGTAGTGATATACCTCCAGACATAGACTTCTTTGTTATTTCCATCTTCAATAAAGAAAAGATGTCTAAAGACAAAGAAATCTGTGAGTTTTTTTCTTACTGTGTTAATTATGTTTAAGTTAATAGACAACAGTTTAATGTACTGAAAAGTATGTCTCTTTGGCGGCATGATGTGACATTTCACATTTTCATATGAACTTTTCTACTACTTCATTGTTTTAATATGTGAATAATCGAATTTAAATTTATGTAGTCTGTCCATTTTATGGTTGTTTGCGCTGACATAATAGATTAATTTTGCAATTCCACTTGGCTTTATATAAACTTTGGCCTTTATTTGTGTATGCTTTGTTTACATCTATAGCCATGGGTTCTGACTACACAGAGACAACAGTTACTTTCGCACAGTACTCACCAAGGTTCTGGGCCCAGAGTGTAGTTTTGCCTCAGTCCTGTTTTGGACATTCAAAATATAAAAATTTGAGATGCTTCACCAGTATTTTCTCTCCGCTGTAAAATAATACAATTTACTTACTTTCTTTTAATTAAAAACATCCATGAAACATTATGACACAGGCAATTTGTAAGCTGTCATTTAACGCACCTGGAACTTGCAGGCATTGACATTCTTCTGGATGAATTCATAAGTAAAAGCACTGCTGACAAAATACATTTACCATGAAGTTGAAGTAAGGTTCTCTGTCTTACTGGTGAACTTTATGTGTGTCTTAACTGCTATAATGGGAGATTTGTTAGTGGAAGTATTAATAATACTAGTTGGCATTGTAGTAACAGAAAACCGAAATGTTCTCTTTGTAAAGAATACTTCTGGTCTCTGATCTGATCTTGTCTTTATGATTAAGCAGTGAGAAAGCACTATTGCATAGTATTGCAGTTAGTCTGTTGTCAGTTGGAAGGGCATGAGGAAAGGGGATTCAGGGAGAGGGAAGACAGGGCAACAAGATAGGCGATGGGATCATCAGATCACAGCATCATGAGACTCTTGCCCTAGTGCCTTTTACTCAAAGTTGTTGCCTCTTCCTATAGCCATCTAGTGGATTCACTCGGTGAACTTCTTTCCGTTCTAGAATTGTAATCAAAAATTGTAGGTTCCAACTCAACTGCTGGTACATGGGCGCCTGCACATAGGGGCAAGGGGGGGCACTTGCCCCCCTGGAAAATTGGCACCTATGTTTTTAACTACTTCTTTGGGGTTTTTGACAAATTTCTTTGCATTAATGCACCAATGATACGAGATACAGGCATGAAAGTCAGAAATCTACGTTAAGAGATTTCCATAGAAATAAACAAGCTCTTATAACTTTCTGAAATGCATGTTCAAGCTCTTTCTATAAACTGTAACTATGACCATTGGTTTTCAACCTTCCTGCGGTCGCTCATGCAAACAACGGGCCTATCGATTATGGCCTACTTGAGTGGAATCCAGCTGTAGTGCAAATAGTCACAACTGCAAAAACTTAAATACTAATGCAAAAATTTGAAAATTTCTCAAAGTACACTGAAATTACATCAGGGCGATCTGGTTATTCACCAGCATTGTAATATATAAACCAAGTCTGCTATAAGCCAGGCTCCATTTTGTCCATTTTGGAAGCTGCCAGTACAGAATCCAGGGAGGTCAAACTGTAGATAAACTTGGATAAGGGGCTCTGGTTATCGTACTTCGACATTTACACCCAAAACTGACAAAGAGATCTGTTCAAAAAATTGATACCCACACTCATCTGATCCTCGAATCCTCCACCTTCTTAAATACCACCAGCATTAACAGTTACTCTGGCCCTCTGGCTACCAGACTCGGACCTCTTTCTGACTACTCTTTGGAATAGTCTTCTGACTCGATGCTGCACATGTGAAAACGCTGCAGCATGGTGCCCTGTGATTGGCTTTCGAGTGGCGCTTTAGAAGCAGCTAGAAGAGCACCTGCCCCTTGAAAACTTACACCTATATTTCGTTTATTTATTCATTTGTTCATTCTATCTAAAACTATAAAATACAAGTTGCAACGGGAGGTTAATAAAAAATCTACTCATCCACGCGACCGATTTTTTTCAAATAATTTACAAAACAACTTCTTAGCACACATGAAAAACACTATCGGGATTCGCGATCCAAAAATCTTACCTTTTCTCGAGCTTGAAATTTTTTATTTTATATCGCAGTGCTAACGCGTGTGTTTAATATACGACGCCATTTATTTGCATACAACCATCATTATCAACAGACCATCGATGATATAATTAATTATTGATGATTGAAACCAGTACATTAATGACGTCATGGCCGATTTTAAAACTATAGCGCTTTATCAGTTAATTAATATCTATAGCGTGTCGTATGTATCAGAGGCCTATTTAAGACGCAATAATTTTGGCCGATCGGTTTTCAATGAACCAATAGATTTTTAACCTCATTTTTCGCCGAGGGCAGATCTTTTGGCATGCGTTTTCACAAAAATGCTGACTATAGCGTAAACATTGGCGGGTGGCAGCTGGGTTCATTCATTCATTCTTTCATTTCAAACACTTATTTCAAACGCTTCTTCAAGAGTATCTACTCAGAAGCGCTCCCGACCCAACCACGGTTAAAAAGAATAGTTTTAAGAGCAGAGTAGAACGTAGTCTCAAAGGCTCTAGGCACAAGACGTAGTTCCACACGAAGCCCATTCCAGGTTATAGGGCCCACGACAGAAAAGGCACGGTGCTGTGTAATAGAAGTGCGTGACCAGGGGACAAGAAGCTGAGCCTGTTTAGAAGAGCGGAGAGAGCCACGACGCTGAACGTTCAGGGTGGAGCAACAGAGCTCCTGCAAATAGACAGGGGCCACACCCGCGAGACAGCGCCAAACCAAGGAAGATATCCGGTAAGTGATCCTTTGTGAAAAAGGGAGCCACTGCAAGACATCCCGCATATAGTCAGTAACATGACCGAATCTTGGGATGCGACCAACAAGGCGTGCCGCAGAGCGCAAGACCCGATCCAAGCACCCAACCCGAGTCACCGGAAGACCCACATAGAGGGCGCTGCAGTAGTCCAGACGAGAGACGACAAAAGAATGGACTAGCGTTAAGGCAGCATTGAAGGTTAAGGAGCGGAGCACCACTCTAAGTAATTGAGAAGATTGTTGCTTCTCAATTAACAGCTTATCTTGATGTGAACAATTTACTGCCGATTTTTCAATCTGGTTTTCGTAAGGGTCACTCCACGGAAACCCTGTTAGTTCGCCTCCTTTCTGGTATCTATGGGGCAATTGATAAATCAGAGGTCACCCTTTTAGCACTATTTGATGTGAGTGCGGCTTTCGATACTGTGGATCACGATATCCTTCAAAAACGCCTATCAACCTCGTTCGGTCTTTCTGGGAACTTTCTCGACTGGCTTGGCTCCTTCCTCCACGACCGTTCCTTCTCTGTGGTCTACGGGTCCACCAGGACTCCGTGGGTTCCTGCTCCGTATGGCCTGCCCCAGGGTTCTGTCCTGGGCCCACTCTTCTATATTATTTATACTGCTGATCTTGGTTCTCTCCTTGCCGTTTCTTCTGTCCTGAGCCAATCCTATGCGGATGACCTGCAAGCGTATTTGCATTGTCTTGCGCCAGCAACCCTATCCACTGTTAGGGTCATGAGCCGAACAATGGAGGCTTTGGAGGCCTGGATGTCCTCCAATCGCCTTCGGCTGAACTCTACCAAAACCCAATTTATTTGGTTTGGCACACGCCAACAGCTCGCTAAAATTGACCTGGAGGTTCTTGCTCGAGAGTTCCCTCACTTTACCTTCTCTTCCTGTGTCCGGGGGATCTTGGAGTCACATTGGACCAAGAACTTACTTTTACGCGGCATATCAACCTGCTATGCCACAGTTGCTACTACCAATTGCGTTAGGTTGGACCGAAAACATAAATTTCACGGGCAATGCCGGGCACTCAAAGTGTTTGGACCGGATTATGGAAGAAGGTGAGGTGAGAAGGGTGGTGTAGGAGCGGAGTCAGGCGTGGCGGGGGACGAAAACAGAAATTTTCCAGGCGTGGGAGCGGGGTCAGACGTGACTGTGAACAAAATCTGAAATGTCCCGGGCAACGCCGGGTAATTCAGCTAGTGGACTTATATAGCGCAACTTTAGGAAACTACTTTATGACATCTACTTTTTGATTTTTAACAAATATCTAAGGAAACTATTCGTATTAAAAATTATGCAGAAAATGAAACTGAGAAATTTGCATAAGAAACCTCTTTGAAAAATACTCGTATTCTTAATTTCCAGGTTTGCATTTTTCAAGCTCTTGGTATTAAAAAATGTAACCGTGACTATCATAAAATTTTTGCCCCCCTGAAAAAATTTCTGCGGGCGCCCATGTGCTAGTACTCTTTCAGTGATCTCAACACACGACCCATGGGCAGCAAGCGTCCCTTGAAGTCTTTTTATGCGGCCAGCAGCCTTACGAATTTTTCTTTCATCTGGAAACATTTTTCAGCTTAGCGTAAGATACACCTTTTTGGATATGCTGACTTGCTGAGTCATTGTTGTCCAAACAGTTTGACATCGTGGGCCCTGAAGAAACTATTTTTTAAGCTGACGGCTATACCAGTAAACTCAAAAATAGTGACTCAAATTTACTGTTAATTATCCACTGTATTAGATTTATGGAATTACAGAATAACAATGAAAAAATAATGATTTCATATATGAAGCAAGTAGGTAAGTGACTTTGTCTTTTACTTATAATCACTGCCATAATTGTATTCTTTTCTCTGTTCAGGAAATAAATAAAATAATTAAACCTAGTATAAGATCAAATGGCTGCCAGTTCTAGCACGGTCTGAGAAATGAGTTGCTTTGTTGTTCGTGATTGTCTCACTTCTTGATGGAACCAGCAAGGCCAAGGACAGCTCCCTTTGGGCATTCAAGACAGTGTGTGTGTGTGTGTGTGTGTGTGATTGTATTTTTAACTGGCATTTTGTAAATTACCACTTCATGACAAACGACACGAATATTTTTGCCACTGGGCACTGTCCTCTTATGCTAGCTAAAACTCTGAATGATGACTTAAAACTGTTAAGCCACTGGTTTGCCGCCAACTTATTATCTTTGAACTTAAATAAGACTAACTATATGATATTTGGATATAAGGTGACTCTTGACTCAGATTTTGACATATGTGTAAATGATGTGCATCTCCCTCGGGTACGTGAAACTAAATTTCTTGGTGTTCTTATTACTGAAAATCTTAAATGGAATAAACATGTGGACGTGGTCACCAACAAAGTGTCCAAGGTTGTGGGCATTTTACGTAAGGTCAGACATGTGCTACCAACTGAGAAATTGAAGCTTTTATACCATACCTTACTAGAACCATATATCAATTACTGTTGTGTTGTTTGGGCTTCTCCGTACAGATCCTGCAACTTGGACCGAATTCTAAAGCTTCAGAAAGCTGCATGTCGTATTATCTCTAACTCTCCCTATTTAGCCCATTACAACCCTTTATTCAGTAAACTTAATATTCTCAAAGTTTATGACCTGTACTATTTGTCTATTGTTGTCCTTATGTACAAATTTGGAAATAATTTCTTACCCCCCATATTTAAAAATTATTTTATGACAGTGGCTCAATTTCACTCGTTTAATACTCGTGGTTCGAGTAAATATGTTGTTCCTTTTGCCCGCACCACCTGTCGCTTTAATAGCTTCCGAATTCTAGGTCCCCGTTTATGGAACTCTCTGTCAGATGATGTGAAGAGGGAAAATAGTGTATGTGCCTTCAAGAAAAATGTTAAAAAGACTTTGTTTTCAAACTATTGCATATGTTGATTAACTTTGGTCTTTATACCTGCATTTATCTTGCAGCAATCTAGACACTGTATGTTAGTATCCTGACTGTTTATTATGATGTTTCTGAGTCTCTAATCCTTTGTTGACTGTGAGGATTTACTGCTGCAATAATATGCTGTTTCTATTATTTATTATTATTATTATTATTATTATTATTACCATTTATTAATATGATTTAATATTACAATTTTATTATTATCATTATTGCATTGTATGTTTATCCCTATTACTTTCAGTTATGTTCTAATTAATTAAGTATTAATTAAGTTAAGTAAGTTAGTTAAGTATTAATACTGACTTGCACTAAAAATAGTCTTGGAGCTAGGGGTCAGGGTTATATAAGCTGTTAGCTTTTTCCTGATTCCTTTTGCACTATGTTTATTGAGGCATGTTTATACTATTTGACTTGTGTGTGTGCAATAAACAAGTTCATTCATGACTAAACTCATCAGTGGTGCTCCTCACCTAAACCAGGGAAATCTCCACATACATGACTCGTGACCCTCACTGGCCCCCGATCTTGGTGTGAATCAGATACAAGGTGGTGGTGGCGGTGGTGGTGGTGGTGGTGGCGGTGGCGGCGGTGGCGGGACAGGTGTGGTTCTCTTGGCGCCGTATGCGGCTGCCTCTATAGAGTTCGTGGATTGTCTCTGAATGTGTATACTTGTCTTTGTCGAGGGACCCTTGTAGAAGCGTGGCTGTGTTATAGCGCCATAGAAATTGTCGTCATTACATTACTAAGTCCTTGCTCCTAAATACCTCTGTGACTTGATGAGCAAGCCTTTCTCTGCATGATCTTCATGCCCTCTTTGTTCTGCTGACTGCCTTGATCTATTTATACCTTGATCGTGAACCTCATTAACCTGGCATCGGGCTTTTGGTATATTTTGGTATGCCTATATTTTGGAATTTGCTTGTCTCCGTAGTACGATTACAGAGGATGCTTGATGTCACAGAGAAATACAACAAAGGATTGTACTAGGAAAAGATGCATTTGAAAATAGGAAAGAGCTATTGAGAGGAGGAATCAATAAGGAGCTGAAAAAGAAAATGATAAAACCTTAGTATGGAGTGTGATGTTATATGGATCAGAAACATGGGCTATGCAGATGGAAGACATCAAGAGAATAGAAGCATTCGAAATGTGGATATGGAGACGGATAGAAAGAGTCAACTGGAGGGAGGAGGTATTGAGAAGAGTCGGAGAAAAGAGATAGATGATACACACAATTAGAGAAAGACAAAGAAGATGGATCGGGCACACACTCAGAGGAGATTCGATGCTACGAACAGTCATAGAGGGGAAAATGGATGGAAAAAGAACGAGAGGCAGACCAAGATAAAGACTGTTGGACTGAATGATGAAAGACGGTTATCAGAAGCTGAAAAAGAAAGCACAGAACAGAGAAGAATGGAGACGTCAAGCATTTGAACCTTCCTAAGGGCAGAAAACGAAAAGAAGAAGGTATGTGTCTAGGTCACTGTGGATAGTGGAGTGTCCTTCCCTGCAATATGTAGCAGGATTCTTATGGTGAATTCACAGGCTGACAATTCAGTTGTTTAAAGACCAGTGTTCATTTTGTGGCAGGCATAACTGAATTTGAGCCTGACGGGTATTTCTATATTTCATTTTGACAAGGTCTAAGTGCACTTAAGATTGAGATTGATGTTGCTTGCAGTGAACATGCGAGTGGCACTGTCATCACTTACTCCTGGTCGTTGCATTGATGAGTGGTACAATCTCAACCTCGTTAATCTAACGACCAAGTTAGACATGGGAGCAATCCGCATCAGCGTTCGATACCTGCATGAAGTCATCATGCCTGCTACAGAGTACTCCAGTCTCAAAGAGGTTAGACAGCATTCTGATATCTTAATAATATGGCGTGCATCTCAGAGCTTCAAGCTTATAATCTATACTGTAAATCTGAAAGTTTGTCCTTCTCTATGTATGTATGTCTGTCCAAAGAGAGACTCTGAAACGGATTGCTCTGTCATTACGAAAAATTTAGCAAAACACTCGCATGCAAATTTGTGGGTCTGGCTAGGAAGGGTGGGGCGAAAACACGAAATTTACCAGGCAGCACCGGATGCCCCAGAGGTGTGGGGTTGGTGAGGCACCCCGCTCCACAGGTGTGAGTTAAGGCTGGGCGAGGCGAAAAACTGAAATTTTCCAGGCAATATGCAATGCCGGGTACCCCAGCTAGTTCTCCAATAAATTGCACATTGGTAGATTGGTTTCATGTCTGGTTGCTTTACTTCTTTACTTCTTGATTGCCATAAAATCAAAATGCAATCTCTGACCATTCTTCCAAGCTGTAATTCAAAGAGTGAAGTTGAACTACCTGTGTATATTCGGGTCAAACTTTAAGATAGACAAAGGCAGCGTTACAATATAATTATTGTTTCTATGCTTTGGACCTCTCAGCAGATATCTTCAAAAGTACATAGTTTAGCAAACCACAAAATCTGTCCACTAAGATAGTTCTGTAAAAAAAAACATAATCCAGTGGGCTAATTCTTTAACAGTTTGCATTGATTTTGAACTTCACCCTTTTACCCAGTACATAATTTTTTATGCAGACTTCCTTTTTGATTTAGAAAGCAGCTTATAGGATGAATCGACGACTTTTCGGCAACCAACGATGTGCTCTTGTTTGCATCAACGACGTTATGATATTTACGTACGCTGTATCTCCGCAGTTAATACCTCGCATAAATAATTCGTGTTTCCTGCTCTTTCTACGCTGCCTCAACATCACCGGGCAGCTCAACACAGGAAGCTCCGTCTAGTAATATATATAAGGTCGTTGAGTTTAGCCATGGCGTTGCCCATCGCTAATGTACATAACCGCAAATATCAAAGCTATGCATGGTGTTCTAATAAAAGAAACAGGCACAAATAGGTAGCCATCTTGGTTTGTCAATTAGCTAACTCGATGTTGGTGTAGGCCTTAGGTATATATATTCTTGGACGCACGCCGTACGCCATAAGGTAGCACTGCCGCCCAAGTGCTTTTTCAGTTGGTTATATTAAAGAATATACTTACCGAATCTATTACTATCAATATCATTGAAACTGAACTTGATTTTTTCACGGACTACAAATTTATTACACTACATTAAAGAGAGTGGTGCTGACATACTTGCTGAATTTATAATAGAAATCGGAAGCAGTTGACGGAAGTCATCATCACTGTTAATATTATGAACAATTTCCAAACATAATTTTGCTAGAATTTGCGCATTTTTTAAGTCCTTTAATCATTAAAAATGATATTGTTGAGTGTCACTTGTTTTGATTTTATGCATTCGACTTATATGCGAGCCGTCGATTTTGGACATTTTTTTTTATAAAACTACACTTCAACTTATACGTGAATCGACTTATACTCGAGTATAAACGGTAGATCTGTTAGAGTTAGAGTTATCATGTGTATTTATCTGTTCATGTAAATAATACATATTTAGAACCTATAAAATGTCATGCAAGTCTTGCACAGCATTTTGGAGGTTCCCAAAATGTACTGTAAGTTACTTTCATTAAGACGTGGCTCAGATTAACCTGCCAGTAATGGATTTCTGATGCTGTTGTTGTAGCTGCTTTTGGCCAAAGATCTTGAGACTGTTCTGGCTCTGTCAAGTGTATGTACTTCCAGCCAGGATCGGATTCCATTGGCAACAGCTCTGCTTCAAATCTTCCGTCATGAACAGCAGGAAGCTCACTTGTTGAAGACACTCACAGATCTGGACATCGAAAACGAAGGTCTGCGTCGCTCTTTCTTTATGGCTTATTGCTACGCTAATAGACATAACTTAGCTTTTGCAATTTGCTAACAGGTTGAATGCACATGCCTGTGTTGTATGATAGAACAGAACAGATGCTATGCATAGGGGCAAGACCTTAGACCTTAGTCTTTCAGGCAACACAATTTCTCCACTCCACTCTGTACTGACAAGATGGAAAGTGAATATTGGTTTGATTGTCAACGGGTATTCAGATGGGGAGTTGTTAGGGTGAGGCAGCTAGGGTCGATAAATTGACTGTCTTGGGCGTAACTCTTACGGAAGCCATTTTTTTGAAGCAATTACTTGATTGATTGATTCCCAGAATTTATATGGTGCTTCTTCAAGAAATCTTCTGAGAGGTGCTCTCTGCACTGGCCTACTAGATGTTGAGTGCCATTAAGAACAAATATATTACATCAGTTAGCAAACAACGCACAGTAAGCTGGAAGAGTCACCATTGGCAGGCACACACACAGGTGGAGCCAACCAATGGATTCTGTCGACAGCTGACAGATGGCGTGGATGGACTTCAGAGTCTCTGGACCAAGCACCATGACGTTGTAAGGTAGAGTGACAACAGACGACAGCTTTTGTAAACACGACATTGGGTCAACGAGTAGTCTCTCACAGGTAGAAAATATATACATATGTATATTCGTTTAATTCATGGAAGGATACAGCTGACACACCGCAACCTGGTACAATAGTAGCCTTAAGTAAAGCAAAATGAAAATTAATGCGTCTTCAACATTAATAGATCACTGTTCATTGGATTAATGGATGATTTGTAGATGATTTGCGCTCTTGTAAAGGACTCTGGAAATAAAGTTTGTATTGTCCTTGATCGGGAGTCGGAAGTTATGGTATTGGGCCAAAGGCTGTAGACATATTTGTTATGAGGAGAAAATAGACCACGAAGGACATGGCTACTGTTCCATATGACTGTGCGAAGCAAGTGCTCGTCAGCTAGCTCAACCATCTCAGCTGCCATGGGTGAGGTTTCGGGCAGAAACCCCATCTGCTGGATTCGGCGCAGGAGACAACCTATCTCCTTCCGTTGAGAGCCCCACCAGGCAGAGGCAGCGTACATGAGGTGAGCCACTGTAGTGGCCTTCGTTACCACATGCAGGGCTTCGGTTGACAGACCTCAAGACCCTCAGTGCATAGAGTGAGCGTGAGCATGCCTCGAGCACCTCATCGACGTGCCCGGAGACCCGCAGATCACTTCCGATGGTCATGCCCAAGATTTTCATCGCATCAACCCTCTGGATATCGGGGATCGGATCAGGAATATTCTGGATACGTCTTCGGGTAATCAGCATCTCTCGCGTCTTGGTATGGTTGAGTTGCAGGTTGTTTCGTTGCGCCCTCTCAGCTGTCTAGGCCAGCTCGGTGGTAATTGTATGCCGCTTTTTGGCTCCTACCAATAAGTAGGTGTCGTTCGCATACTTTACTATCCTGTTGTCTGGATCGGCTGGTTGGAGGTCAGAACCATTGATGATGACTTTTACAGGGCCGACGCCTGAGCCCTGCACAACACTGGAGTTTATTCTTTTGACAGTCGATTGAATTCCAGCAAACTTTGTGGCGTGTTGTCTCTCATTTAGGAAACTGACCAGCCAGTTGCATATATAGCGTCAGGCATACCTGATTGAGAGAGCTTCTCTGCCAGCGTGGAATGCCTCACCATATCGAAGGCCTTTGAAAAGTCTAATGATATTATCGTGACATTTTCATTACTTCCAAGAAGCTCCATAGTATGGTATAATATGGAGATCAATGCTGATGTTGTAGATCGTGTTGGTCGTAATGCAAATTGGTCCGTAAGTACGTCAGGCTAATTGCCAAAGCATAAGGAGTGGGCAGGAAAAGGCATTCGTCATGTCGGTTGATGGGAACACTGCCAGTGCAGCAATGCGCAGTGATTCATGGTCATAGTAGCTTCAGTGGGCCGCGTCACTCGTCCTCCACCGGTATGTAAACATGCGGCTACCCCGACGGCATACAGAGGTCCATGTGGTTCAGGCTCAACCATGCTGATAAGTTCCTAATGAATGAATGCGCACATCAAAGGATGGGTTTGATGCAGGTGGCCAAGGTGACTGAAACAAAATGCCTTTTAACATCCAAAATCCTTGGCTGAAACGACGATTAAGTCCGGTACGCAAACCTAGCAACAAGAACTCCGACATCCTCGAAATTAATTGCGCAAAATCTCATTTTGATGCAATTGTTTGTCAAAATGGTGCAAAATGACCGACATGGCCGATGACATGCGCAGAAGTCAATATATATATATATATGTTGAATAGTGTTGTGAGGCGGAAACTTTCCTCGGAAAGTTTCATATCTTTCCGGAAAGTTTCGGAAACTTTCCGACGAATCTTTCCGGAAACTTTCCGACATATTTTTTCACCAATAAAATATTATTAAATACATACTCAATTCTAATGAGTCCGAAATTTTCTTTCAATATAATGTTACTAAATACATCAATCACTATCAGAAGTTAGTGTTGTGAGGTGGAAACATTGTCCAGAAAGTTTCATATTTTTGCGGAAACTTTCCGACGTATTTTTCCACCAATAAAATATTTTTAAATACAATACTCAAATCTAAGGAGTTCGAATTTTCTTTCATTGTAATGTTACTAAATATATCCATCACTATAAGCAGTCTTAGGTGGTTATAAGTAATAGTTTATTCAATAGATGGCACTGCTAGTGTCAGTGATAATTGTTCACACAGTCCAAAAATACTGGTACATTTAGGAATTAAATGCAATTAAACTTTGCTGTAAATTTAGAGAAAATATTTTTTATCATTCAGTTACCTTCATATTTGTGAGTTATGAAATATAAGAGAGAAACAGAAATTGATGCTGTATTATTTTATGTTTATATCATTTTTTTACATTTCCTGCAACAAAGATGACTGCGGACATGCAAGCAGCTAGTTTTCTATAGGCTACTCTAGTCTGAAATGCTAATGAACAGTGTTTATTGCTCATATTAATTATTTTTAAGTTCAACATTGTTTGCATCAACAGAAGTACTGTAAATAAAAGGAGTTTAAACTATAAGAAAAATTTCTGAGAGTGAAATTCTGATATTTTCTGAGTTTAATGTATTTTCTGGCTCTTCGGAAAGTTTCCGGAAACTTTCCGGAAACTTTCCGGAAACTTTCCGTCAAAATACTTTTCCGGAAAAGCTACATCACTAATGTTGAATATGATGCAAGGCTAGACACTAGTATGAACTACATGAACTAGTATTTCATGTTATGTATTTGCGAATTTTAACTGTTCCTAGCCTCAGAGGCTTCAACCTTTTTGCTCCTTGTGGTGTGTCTGGAGCACCTGCTGTACCCCAGAATGGTTGGGTTTTAATCTTGAAAAGGTGCAATATGCAATGTTTTGTCATATATATTGTCAAATATTTCTATTTGTTGTCTAGTTGCGATTCTAGGGGGAGGGGTTTAGGGTAATGGTAACGCTCTGGCACGAAAAGCAGAAGATCAGGAGCACAGATCTATGCAGGGTCACTTTCCTCTTGTCTAAACTCACAGAGGTTGACTCAGCCTTCGTAAAATGACCAGCAGGTCATGATGGACCTCTTGCTTGGCTGACATTTGAACAGAACTACATTTTTTGTCCTTTGTAATAACTCGCGATCATCCGTCCATACCATGAATTATTAGCGTAGTGCATTCATGTCAGAATAATTAGCGGAAATTTTATTATTATTTCATACATCTTTGTTGTGCAATTGCAATAATGATTTATTTCCTGTATTTTCTGGCCTATTGGTTGCTCCTTTGTATAAGGAAATTTGATGCTATATGAGAATTTTTTAGTCATTTGGGGTAATGGTAACACTTTGTCACGAAAAACATAGGTCACAATGGCAGATCTAGCATTCTCATAAACAGGTCAGATGTGTAAAAGTGTGTGTGCTGACAGCATCCGTAAATAGTTGGCCATTGTTAACAAAATTAATACTAAAATAACCTTTTCGTGAAATTATATTTTATGCACTTTTGGAATAAAAAATTATAGTATTTGGTGTTTGTTTTGGTTTTATGTTAGTTTTGGGCTATTTTTAAATTAAAGATTGTTATGATTTTACAGTTGGTGCTTAACCAGTTTTATACATAAGAGAACTGAAGAGATCCAGTTATAATTTATAAATACCAATGGCTTGCCAGTCAGCTTTTAGACAGATTAATCAGTTCAGCACCTTGATAGAAGTTGCTACCTTCAACTCGCATGTGACTGATAGTTGGGAAAAACAGTGTGTGTGTGTATAATATATATTTATTTATATATGTATGTGTAGTGCATACTGATATAATATATGGCATTTCATATAGCACCTTTATAAGTTTTATGACAACATTATCGACCTCAACAGTTTGTAGTTTAGAGTGATTGAAATGATTTAAATATAGGCCTAAATGAACATCTGTCAAGGTTACAGCATTAGTCTGTAAAAATAATGGAATCAGTCATGTCATTCAAATTACCTTACAGAAACTTTCCACTTTCATTATCTATCGGATAAAACAGAAGATTTCTGTAAGGTAAACCGAACCAAGTAACTAATTCCATTAGTTTATCTTGTTTGTATGTGCACTTGTTATAGCACCCCTTCAAGCTCTCACTACTCAGAGGCGCTCCCGAATGCAGAGCGGACACTGCATCGGAGTTTCACGCCGAAGTGCTGAGCAATTGCGAGTGAAGGACTTGCCCAAGGTCCTTACGCGGCGAGGTGGATTCGAACCTCGAACCTTCCGGCTTCAAGGCAACGACGCCACCACTACACCACTGCACCCCACAATCTTATAGATTTTCTTACAGAAACCTTTGATTCTGGCAAGTTAAATTTTCTATTGTCATTCTTACTGAGACACTTCTTATGATTTGTTCTCATTGGTTACAGTTACTCGTGCAATTTTACTTTGATGTTCTTTTTAAAATGTAAGTTAATATTTGTTGATGCTGATAGATTCAAAGGAGAATCTGTTTCGAGGAAATACATTGGCATCAACGCTGATGGACCAGTACATGAAGATGACAAGCACACAGTTCCTGCACACAGCTGTACATGGCACAATAAATAAGATCATGGAGAGCAAGCAGTCATGTGAGGTAGGCATAGTTGCAGAGCTTTTGCATTTCTATCAAGTGTTTGAAGACCATTCCCCAATGCGGAATTCTCAATCTGTACTAATCTAAAGACGTTGCCAGCAAGATTATCATGGTCCACAGCCATCAATCTCAAGTGTTTGGTTTTGAACAACAAGAATCTGATTAGGTGAATTATGTACATTTGCGATTTCTTCTGTAAATTTTACTTATCTGTGCTAAGAAAAGTTGATTATTTACTACTTATTATTTACTTTCACCTCAGCTATTTAGGCAAGTAAACTTCATGACAGACGATCTGAGGCAGATTAAAGCAAACGACTGAATTGTTTCTGTAATAAATAAGTTGTTTGTGTTGTTCTTTGGTGGCTAGATCAATCCAAGTCTGTTAGACAACCCGGCAGATGCTGACATCAACTCCAAACATCTAATTTTTCTTCTCAATGATGTTGTCAACGCTATAATTGCTGCTGCAGAAATTTACCCAATGTAAGTGCCAGGTGACATGCAGAATACCTCACATTATGTCTAAGTGCCAGGTGACATGCAATGTGCCTCACACTACGCTTAAGTGCCAGGTGACATGCAATGTGCCTCACACTACGCTTAAGTGCCAGGTGACATGCAGAGTGCCTCACACTACGCTTAAGTGCCAGGTGACATGCAATGTGCCTCACACTACGCTTAAGTGCCAGGTGACATGCAATGTGCCTCACACTATGCTTAAGTGCCAGGTGACATGCAGAGTGCCTCACACTATGTTTAAGTGCCAGGTGACATGCAATGTGCCTCACTATGTTTAAGTGCCAGGTGACATGCAGAGTGCCTCACACTATGCTTAAGTGTCAGGTGACATGCAATGTGCCTCACACTACGCTTAAGTGCCAGGTGACATGCAATGTGCCTCACACTATGCTTAAGTGCCAGGTGACATGCAATGTGCCTCACACTATGCTTAAGTGCCAGGTGACATGCAATGTGCCTCACACTACGCTTAAGTGCCAGGTGACATGCAATGTGCCTCACACTATATTTAAGTGCCAGGTGACATGCAGAGTGCCTTAGACCATCGGGTGTTGCTCTGTGTGCAAAAGTGATAAGAACAGTTCTTCAGTTCATGGACAACGCATGAAAGCAGATCTATAATATAAAATTACAAGATTGCCGACTAGTATTTGTTTCGATATAAAATCCTTAAATTACTGAGCTCACGGTTGAGATGTAGATATGGCCATCCGGGTCACAAAGCACAGAAAGCATGAGTCAGCCGTCGTTTGTGTACAGTTGTATGAAATTCAATGCAGGGAAGAAATTAATAAAAAAAGTTACCTGAGCAGCAAGAAAGAAGACAAACTAACCAGACAATGTAAAGTTTAAGATCAGTTTATGGTGATTTGACTGTTGAGGCAGCAAAATTTGTGCGAGAGATATTTTCAATTTACACGATGCATTTCTTGTTGGCTGCAGAAGGTTTCCCACAGGTGGCTTTCGTTTGAAATAAGAAACCACTGCATTGATGGTACTTAATGGGTCGGTCCTTGAGGTCATGGTAACCATGTCTTTCGTCCTGAGTTTGGAAAGCTAAGCGTGAAGAACCTCAGTGGATGAAGGATGATGACTTCACGCAATGACCATTCCCAAATGTTTAAGGTCTGTCCTTTCCGAATAAGCCATTGCTGGCAGTTGATATTTGGTCTTGTGTTCACAGTCTCTGACAGATATTGAGGACAAGTCAAGCAGACAAAATAAAGCGAATGTACCAGACTTTTGGAAAGACTTTTACTTGCATAAATGGGGACGATCAACAGCTAAACACCTCGCTTGGAGTACCCGTATGCAACTAGTGTTTTGGTTGTTATAATAGATTTTTTATTGTGGCTTATTTAATTTTGGCTAGAATTTTACAACTGGTAGGTTTGATGCATTGCATGCTCTTTATGTTCTTGTGAGGCGCAGTGGTGTAGTGGGTATGTCCGTTGTCTTGCAGCCGGAGGGTTGCAGGTTCGAATCCACTTCAAACTGCTTTGTAGGGACCTTGTGCAAATCCTTCACTCGCAATTGCTCAGCGCTTCGGCTTGAAACTCTGATTCAGTGTCAGCGCTGTAGTCGGGAGCGCCTTTGGGTAGAAATCTTGAAGGGGCGCTATGACAGGTGTGCATACAAATATGTTTCGTGTAGCATTTCATTTTTGTTGATTTGCAGGGTGCTACGCTATATCTGTGGTTGCCTTCAACGAAAGGTTAAACAGAAATGGCCAAACGACTTCTTAGTCAGAACAAGGGTTGTAAGGTGAGATGTTTTGCTCAGTAATGCTGTTGTTATCTTAGTACTTGATCTCTGGCTTATAATGTATTTTTTTCCCATTAATGGAACATTTTGAATTTTTTTTGCTCTACTGAAAATTGGTTCCAGGATATGATTTTAGCAGAGCAAGGCCGTAGCCAGGATTTGATTTCGGGGGGTGTTTCACTCACCAATTTTCCCTCCTAAAAAACTGATGACTTTTTTAGTCATCCAGCCAAAATCTTTTAAAAAAATTTCACCAATTTCCCTTCCTAAAACTGAGATGACCTTTTTTCGTCATCCGGCATTCTGTTTTTTTTAATGTTTTCTTTTCGGGGGGTGTTTTCATGGTTTTATTTCATGGTTTTACATCATGTGCTCGTAAATGCATTCTATTATTTTTCACATTTTCCATTTCAGGGGGGTGTTCAAACACCTAAAACACCCCCCTAGCTACGGCCTTGTAGCAGAGCATCAAAATTTTCAATTGTTTATTATCAATAGTAGGTTATATTTTGCAAGTTATTACTGATAAGAATAAAATAATTTGCAATTGGTTTATTCTACGTTTAATGTTTCATACTTGGAGTAATAAAGAAAATGCTTACTTACTTGCTAAAAGTATTTGCCTTAAAACCTTACTGATACATATTGTAAATTGGTATCATTAGTGAAGATGCTGAACTCAAATAGTAATGAAGTATGATGTTGGAGATGTCAGTTATGTTAACCAGAAACATCAGTTGACCATTATACATGGAACTTTGTGAGACTGCTACAATGCTACATGCCATACATTCTGTTGTTGTGAAATATGCAGTGATGTAGTCGAGTCCACCTGAGCCGAGACCGAGTCCGAGTCCAGCTAAGCCGAGTCCGAGTCGAGTCCGAAGCGGTCCGAGTCCGAGTCACTAAGGATCGAGTCCAAGTCCGAGTCTGAGTCCTGTAGCACCAAGATCCACTGAAATACTCGATAGGCCAATTACGGCATAGAAAAATATCGATTACTATAATATGCAAAAATTTAGTAGGCTAATTTATCCAAATTGAACTTTAAAAATATTGAATTAGATAAAGTTTTCTTCAATAATCTGGCGAATTGGAATGGATACAAATTCTTCCACTGCCAAACATAAGTTCAACAGGCGCATCTTGTGGAGTCTCTTATGTTGAGATTTGCGGCCTAAACTGCCACCCATAGACAATGCCTCTATTGAGTCTACTCTTAAAGTAAATTTTCGGAGTCTTTGGTATGAAGAAGTGGGGTACATCCACTGTGTCAATATCATCTGACCTCCAATACCCCAGCACAGACCAACTAAGTGCTACGACATTGCCTGCATGATGCAATCGACCAATTGTGACGCAGGGACTCGAAACCCATCGTTTGGCGCTTCCTAGATATTGCGCTAGACGCCGAAATAGGTGAGAGGGGTAAAGAGTGCAGTTTATTCTTCAATTCAGTATATGACTGTGAATTCGCCCTAATTTGCGAAGTAGTGAGCCGATTTTGATGCCGTTTGGGTTATCTGATTCAGAATATATGCCTTTAATGACCAGACAATTTTCAGAATAATAACTTAGTGGATTCAGTAGACTTGGGTGACACGAATATTCAGTAACTTTTTATTTCATTTTTTCACTATAAACTAATGAAAGAATCAAACGAGCACAACTTTTGTTAGAAAAAAGATAATTTCATTGTGTTAAAAGCATTTTAGAGCATGGTCATTGTAGCATATGACTAAATCAAAAGGTCAAAAGCCGACATGTGACGGGTTTTGAGCCCCTGTGTCACAATTGTGGATTAGGCCGATCTGATCTAGTAATGGAGATATAAATAAATATCTGCGCCCGGTTCCAAGATCAGAAGAGTTCTAATAGCCACCAGCCACAAATAGCGAATAGACACGTCCAACCACTATCCTGATTTGTCTTATTCATAAACATCTAGAAAAATTAGAGGTCTATGTCGTATCTGATCAGCATATTAATGCCAAGTTTATTGAGGTGTTGAAAAGTATCAAATTCGATTTCGACCATGTGCATGCCATGAATGCCTGGTTATGTTTGTGTAGGCTTATATGTAGCCTATCTATAAGCTCAAGTTCATTTCCATTTGCCCCTCCCGTAACCCCACACCGACCATACATCAAATCCACCTGTAATTAACTTTGCTCGCCCTGTGGTCAGCGGTGTTCAGTCATCCGTCACATTACTTCAATGTCAGGTTGTTTAACGGACGGCTACAATGGCTCCTTTGTTTGAGTTGAGTGATCACGAAAGCAGACGAAATTCCTGAATTGGTTGTGGCAATACAGGTTGTGGCCTGTTCCACGGGGAATTCGTGACTCGGAAACCGAGTCACCGAGTCAAATTTCGAGTCCAGGGGTCCGAGTCCAAGTCCGAGTCCTGACAGTCCGAGTCCAAGTCCGAGTCCGCAGAAAATCGGTCTCGAGTCGGACTCGAGTCTTTTGCCGGACTCGAGTACTACATCACTGGAAATATGTCACTGGATGAAATGCCTTGTTTCTGTTTCCAAAGTAATGGAAAGCCATTCAAAGCCAGACCTCATAATCTGTATTGGTACTATTTATGAGAAGTACTACTTATGAGAATTTTGCAATCTACAATATCAAACTACTTTTAGAAGTTGAAGAAAATGCCAAATATAATGCTGTTTTAAGAAGTATTGAGCTCCATAAATGAATGAGGTGTAAGATGAGAAACACTTGTATCTCTGTTATTTCTATAAGACTCTCTGAAAGTGCTTCTCACCAGTCTAACTAAAGCTAGAGTTGTAGACGTAGAATGACAAGTTCCTGTGTATGAATTACTGGTAAAGATGCTCAGTTAGCTGCAAAACATCTTCAGCTACTTTGGAAACTTCTCTTGTGTATTGAAGCTATTTTATTTGTTGCTTATGTCGAAGTCTATTCATGTCAGTGTTTTTTCAGATGTGCCTAAGCCTCATATTCTCACTGAATGGGTCATGTCGATGTTCTGCATGCTTAGGGTTAAGATTAATTATTGTCCTCTTCATGACAGGTCCAATGGTATATGACAGCTGTAGCGTTTCTTTTTTCGTTGCAGTGGTTTCATATTCCTGAGGCTGGTATGTCTGGCGATACTTAATCCGAAACAGTTCAACTTAATAACAGGTGACTCCATTCCTAACTAATCTGCCTCCACTACCTTCCTAACTAATCTGCCTCCACTACCTTCCTAACTAATCTGCCTCCACTACCTTCCTAACTAATCTGCCTCCACTACCTTCCTAACTAATCTGCCTCCACTACCTTCCTAACAACATCTTTTCGTCTATTGACAATGGAAAAGCCTGCCTTTCTGTATGTCTTGACCTCAGCGCAGCTTTCGATACCGTAGACCATCAATTACTTCTTTCTAGACTCACGAAAAGCTTCGGTGTCTCTGGTACTGCTTTAAACTGGTTAGCGTCTTATCTGGGTAACAGGAATCAGCAAGTGGGCATCGGTACCGCTCGGTCTGAACCCACTGTTTGCACTGCTGGAGTTCCACAGGGATCTGTCCTTGGTCCTCTATTATTCACCGTCTTTACCTCCCCAATTAATCGCATAGCTAATCATTTTGGTGTCCAATTACAGCAGTACGCGGACGACACTCAGCTCTATATTGCTCTGTCACACACTGATCAGTCCGGTAAATTTAAACTTGAGGAGTGCCTGTCATCTTTATTTGCCTGGTTCTGTTTTAATGGTTTGGCTATAAACCCAAACAAGTCTGAGGCAATTTTGTTCGGGTCACGACAACGCTTGCGTTCTTTTCCTTCACTTTCCAGCATCGACCTCGCAGGCTCCGCAGTACCGTTATCAGATTCTGTTAAAACTCTTGGGGTTACCCTGGACAGTATGCTTACTTTTCGGATGCATGTAACTAACCTTTGTAGATCTTGCTTTTATCACATCAGGGCAATACGCCACGTTAGGTCGGCTCTGACTAAGGATATGTCGAAGACTTTAGCTTGCGCCCTTGTCTCCTCTCGCCTTGATTATGCTAATGCGATTTTTGTTGGCATTTCAGACTATGAGCTACATAGGCTGCAACGCATCCAAAATTCTTTAGCTCGCGTTGTGCTGCGTGTCCCACTACGATCAAGTTCCTCAGTTTTACTTCATCAGCTGCATTGGCTTCCTGTCGAGTTTAGGATTAAATTTAAATTGGCCTGTTTAACCTACAAATCCCTCTCTACCGGAACACCTCCCTACCTTCAGTCACTGCTTACTCCTTATATTCCTCCTCGTTGCCTGCGATCATCAAACATGGGTCTTTTAGTTGAACCTCGATGCAGAACTGTTATGGGCTCGCGTGCATTCCATGCCTCTGCTCCCAAAGAATGGAATCTACTTCCACTCTCTCTTCATTGCTCAAATTCACTCCCTACCTTCAGAAAATGGCTCAAAACTCACTATTTCTCTTTGGCTTTCAAGCACATGGACCTTTAACTGCATCTTCCTCTGGCGGCTAACTATCCGCGCCTCAGATTCACACTTTGGTGTGACCTTGCGCGCGTAATAAATTTATGTAATAATAATAATAATAATAATAACTAATCTGCCCCTTACTATCTTCCTAACTAATCTGCCTCCACTACCTTCCTAACTAATCTGCCTCCACTACCTTCCTAACTAATCTGCCTCCACTACCTTCCTAACTAATCTGCCTCCACTACCTTCCTAACTAATCTGCCTCCACTACCTTCCTAACTAATCTGCCTCCACTACCTTCCTAACTAATCTGCCTTCACTACCTTCCTAACTAATCTGCTCCCACTGCCTTCCTAACTAATCTGCCTCCACTACCTTCTTAACTAATCTGCCTCCACTACCTTCCTAACTAATCTGCCTCCACTACCTTCCTAACTAATCTGCCTCCACTACCTTCCTAACTAATCTGCCTCCACTACCTTCCTAACTAATCTGCCTCCACTACCTTCCTAACTAATCTGCCTTCACTACCTTCCTAACTAATCTGCTCCCACTACCTTCTTAACTAATCTGCCTCCGCTACCTTCCTAACTAATCTGCCTTCGCTACCTTCCTAACTAATCTGCCTCTACTACCTTCCTAACTAATCTGGCTCCACTACCTTCTTAACTAATCTGCCTCCACTACCTTCCTAACTAATCTGCCTCCACTACCTTCCTAACTAATCTGCCTCCACTACCTTCCTAACTAATCTGCCTCCACTACCTTCCTAACTAATCTGCCTCCACTACCTTCCTAACTAATCTGCCTCCACTACCTTCCTAACTAATCTGCCTCCACTACCTTCCTAACTAATCTGCCTCCACTACCTTCCTAACTAATCTGCTCCCACTACCTTCTTAACTAATCTGCCTCCACTACCTTCCTAACTAATCTGCCTCCACTACCTTCCTAACTAATCTGCTCCCACTACCTTTCTAACTAATCTGCCTTCACTACCTTCCTAACAACTGCCCAGCTTTTGAGCGACTTTACCTTCAAGAGACCACATGGAACTGATGAAGCTGGCAACAGCTTCGTGCAGCTATAATAATAATAATAATAATAATAATAATAATAATGACGACAATTTCTTTGGCGCCGTAACGCGACCATGCTGCTACAAGGGCGCCTTGACAACGACGTACACACATTCAGAGACAAGCGATTGACGAACTCTATAGAGGCAGCCACATGCGGCGCCAAAGCTATGTTCACAATTTGAGAGAAAGTGAGAATGTACATTTGTGTATATTGTAATTGGAAACTTATAAGGTTCCAGTGCCCCAAGGTGAGCTCATCACAGGTACTCCTTGGGTGATATCCCAGAACTAGTGAGAAATTGTACGGTCTCTTTAAGAAGCAGTTGTGGAAAAGAGAAGGAGAAAGGGAAAGAAGCGCCTATCAGAGACCAACTGGGATGGGATTCCACAAAGCAGGGTACTGAATATGACATACTGATTACTTGTATGCACTATGAGTATTGAGTACCCACTATAATGCGTGCATTCTTATTCACATGCGTCTCAATTAGGTTACACCTCCAATGTCCATCTCGTCAGATTCGTTTGGTAACGCCGCTCACTAACAACTGAGGCGACTATGACCCTGATTCATACATTTACGTATTTGCACTAGAGTTGACTATGGCAGTGCTATATATTTATGTAATATATATTCATTCATTCATTCGAGTGTTTATATAGCGCCTCTTCAAGGAAACTACTCAGAGGCGCTCCTAACTCCAGTACGGGCAAACAGAACAGTTTTTAAGTGCTTATAGAATGTGTCAGAGAGTGATCTAGGGAACAGGCTATACAATATATATATATATATATATATATAATTATATATATATGTATAGCACTGCCATAGTCAACTCTAGTTGACTCTAAGGTTAAACCTGCATGCATATATATCACTGGCACACAAAGCTCTCTAAGATAAATAAATAGGGCAGCTTTGTGTGCCAGTGCTATTCATTCCAGGTCATATAGATTCCCTTGCTATGCCACACGAAGTGACCTGGTTGTCCCTGTGACTTGAACTTCCACAATAACGCTTTAAGCATATTTTCCAGGTGGCAATAGAGCGCCAATTAGGTTAAGGAAAGAGCTTCCATCTAGTAAAATAGTTCTGATTCACAGCTGTTGCACTCTAGCATGATCAACTGACAGGCCCGGCCTTAGTGCAAGATGAACGAAGCAGCCGCCTTGGGCCCGCTCTTCCCGGGACCCCACGGTGCTAGCTATAATTTTTTTATTCTGATGAGATTGATAGCGCTTTCGTCGTTAGTGACAATGTACTGAAATTCGCAGCTTAATTTGATTTGATGATTTGGAAAAAGGGAGCCTTCAGAGAAAGCAATGTTGGACATGTAGAATTTAACTTCCTTTTCCCAAGAAGCATTATTGTCGAGCTAAAATGAGTTATAGTCTACAAAAACTAATTTTTGTCTTAGGCCTGTTCTCCAATCTCCATGTTACCGTGTCAACAATTTAAATAAAAGCTTTTTACTTGTTGTGACCAGCGATTTAAATCTTTTTCTGGTAACTTGACTTTTGAACTGAGAAATTTTGAAAGCCCCTAAGAGCTTCAGTTTCAAAGAACGTATTGGCCTACTTATTAAATTAGTGCACATTGCTAAAGTTTGATAGTAGGCCTATCTTCAATGTTGAACATGTCTGATTGATGCTTGAGCTCTATTGAAAGAATAACCATTATGTCTGTGGCTCTTTTCTCCTATTATTTAAAGTTAAACTGTTCTAACTTATTAATTATCTTAATTGAAGGTATGTGCCACCAAAATAATATCGCCATTTTGGCATAAAATATAGCTTAAAAGTGGGAATTAAAATCTAAACAAAAAGCAAAAATCAAAACCTAAAATGCAATCAATGAAAGGACCACTAAATTAGTCTTTTTGTAAACCAAGAAGGATATAATTATAGGCTACGTTGCTAGCAATCTGGACTATTATATGCCTACAGTGAAATCATTGCGGATTTTGCATCCATCAAAGGCAAACATGAAACACTGCAAATGATGTGGATCAAAATGACCAAGAAAACACAAAGTTTCCAAAGAGATACCAAGGAGACTTTAAAAAAATCAGAGTTGGATGTTTATAGTTTATTGTCTTCTCCACCGATGCATGTGTTTTATAATAAGTGATCTGGCCTTGTAATTGGATTGAGCTGCAGGTATTAATATTCATTCATTATTCATTACTCAGATTCATTGTTAGCATCATTGCATTTCTGACTAATCTGTTTCCAACGATGGTTCCCTTTTGTCATGTGTAACTTGCTGTATTGAAGAACTGTTCCAGGTTTAGCTGATTCTAGCAAGCACAGAAAATAGCATGTTGTAGTATGATGACAGTAATTTATGTTCAAGACTGAATCATGGCTGAATCATGGCTGAAGCGATTATTGTCCATTTAAGGATGATTAATGAAACTGTTTTTTCTTATTTTAGAGGTTCCGTCTCAGATGGCAGCTCGCACATTAAAACTGGTTGCCAATTGTTTGATAAAGCTTGCAAACCTTGGAGAAGCTAAGGTTCTTAATATACTTTAAAGTTTGTTCCAACAGTTTCTTGTCATCGACAGGACATTACAGTAGAACTTCCATTTAAAATCTTAGAGACTTTTTATTCTTCTAATTAGAATTTTTTCTACCTTTTGACTTTCAGCTATTTTCAGTTTGTTGTGTTGTTTGCCTTTGGGCTACTTCATTGAATTGATCTCTAAGACAAGCTGAGGAGCTTGCATAATTTGTCATGTCTCTGTTATATGACCTTGGTTCACAACACTTCATATAATTTGAAATAAGTATTATAGGCTACAATTTTTAACCTGTAGCGCTCTCTTGTAGGCACTGCTGAAATGTGTAGCTAGAAATGAGAAGTATTGCAAAGTCATGATTTGATAATGCATTTACTTTGTAATTGTTGTATAGACGCTGAAGTTCTGCTCTTGTAGACTGACTTTAGTAGCGTATGTCTTTTCTCTTATTCTAGGAGCCACACATGGACGTGATCAATCCATTTATCCAGGAAAACAAACTCCGTATCATAAGTTTTTTGGATGAAATTTCTGTAAGTGCAGTTAAGTTATACCTTCCTTGTTTGGTGGGATTTGCCAATGTTGGGGAGTGTAGTCGCCTGAAAAGTTTTTTGAGAAAATCAACAACTGTTGAATGTTGAGGCTTCCTTGCTGTCTATGTTCCTAGTTTTTAAGAAACCCTGCACTAGAGCTGACTCTGCTCTGTTCTGTTCATTCGTTTGTTCATTCATTCATTCTATGGACTTATATAGCACTCCTGCAAGAATTCTACTCAGTAGCACTCCCAGCTCAGCCACAGCAAAAGAAAAAAGACTTCAGAGATGGTTTGATTGGTCAGATGTTATAAATGTTATAAATGCAGCTTTGAAGGGAGGTCATTTCGGATCGATGGCTCTACAACCAAGAAAGCTTGGCGTTTTCTGGCATCTAAGAGATCCCGTGGGACTGGGAGTTGCCCCTTCATAGCAGAGCGAGGAGCTTGACACACTTCAACATCAGCAGAGATTGCATAGGTAAGATGGAGTGCAACCAAGAATGGAGCGTGAAACCAGAGCAGCAATTCGATATGACGTATATTGGGCTACAGGCAACCGGTGCAGTACATCACACATGTATCTAATTGTCCCAAGATGGAGGCCAACAAGGATTGAGAAACAATGTTCAATCCTCTCAAACCATTGTCACATCCTTCACGACCTTCTCCCTCCTTCTGGGGTCACTTCTGACATTTTTCAAACCAAGTCACATTATCTTAACCTACCCAGAGTTCATGCCTTTGCAAAAAGAAATTTTATTATGCGAAAGTTGCATGACTGCATGGTTGTTTCTATTATTTGTATCCACTGTAAACTACTGTGTATTTACTGGTAGTCTAATAAAGAATATTCTTACTTGCTTTTTAAACAGCAACTTAACGTTGAAAAACTCAATCTCTGTAGCAACTTAAGAAATTAGAATGACTCAAGTCTTTTAAAGTGGGTGACTCATTTGTTGAGTTGGCAAACATTGCTAGTAACTTAGGGATGGTTTTTTATTATATTGTGTTTCTTTATTACCATGTAAATGAGATATGTTACATGTGGAGAATTTCACAGTGTTTTTCCATATTGTATGTATATATGTACAGGGTGGGCCATAAAAAGTAACCCCCTAAGGTTTTTTGCCAATATCTTGCCAGTAGTAAGAATTTTTGAATGCAATTTTACAGGCTTAAAGGCAATTCATATTTAGATAAAATGGCCAAATTTCACCAAAACATTGCAAACAGATCAACAGTTTTAGTGAGACCACCCACTGTTTTTTGACGATTCAAAAGCAACACAACAAAAAGTAACAAAAACACGATTTTATTAAGTCGCATCTTTTATTATTATTATTGCATCAATTTCTTACACGCGCAAGGTCACACCGAAATGTGAATCTGAGGCGCTAAAATAAAATAATCGCTATTAAAATGAACTGGTAATATTGCCAGATAATCATTATTATTATTTAGAAAGAAACAGGGAACCAGCGTAGCCCCACATCACTGTGAAGTCACATAGCACGATGACTATCAAGTTGGTAAACAAGGAATGTGTCAGATTAATAATTCTGTTATTGAAACAATGAAATTAAAATTTCTAAATATTAAAATGAACAAGGTGTCAATGGCAGACAAACTTTATTCAGACACTTTAAGAGCAAGGTCCTGAAGCTGAAGCTTTAATCACCGCTCACTCTGATAAACAGTGAGAGCGCAGAAATGAAGAGTTAAATTGAGAGTTCTGAAATAAGTCTTTGATGAAAGAAGATCGGCTCAATGGCAATTGTTCTGGTTTCATTGAGAAGAGGAAATGGCCCACACATCTCCGGATTTGAACTTGATGGATTATCAAGTGTGGAGAGTTAGGCTATGGTGAAGAAATAACATGATCTCATTGATCTGCGACCAAAATCAATAGCGATAAGAGAATTGATGGTCACATTGGAGATGATTATGGGAAGATTTACCTCTTTTAAAACATCAACAAGGCCATCAAGAACCTTACAAGGATACTAAGAGCAAGTGTGGGCACTAGGGTTGGACACAATGAGGACAAGTTTTGAAGCACTGTCAAGTTAATTTGATAACAATTCTTTGAGATGTGACTTAATGAAATCGTGTTTTTGTTACTTTTTGTTGCGTTATGTTTTTGAATCGTCAAAAACCAGTGGGTGGTCTCACTAAAAGTGATATAACTTTTGTTCGGTGCGAAATATTTTATTAAACTTTGGCCAGTGTATGTAAATATGAATTGCCTTTAAGCCTGTAAAATTTGATTTTAAAAATCGTACTTTTTGACGGAGATATTGAAACCTTAGGGGATGGGTACTTTTTATGGCCTGCCCACCCTGTATATGGCCACTTATATAGCATCTCCAAAAAAATGTCAGGAAGGCACTTGAAGGATCCTCAAGGATATCTCTGGCTTCCAGTCACATAGATTACTGTAGCTTACTTTTACTGGCATGAATAACTGAAACATGTGAGGCTGGAGAGAGTTCAGACCTCTTTGGCTGAGGCTTCTGTGCTTAAAGCTGCATTGATTCAGTTAATGACCTGTTTAAAATTGAGATTCATTGTTCATACATTGAACTCTTGCCAGCTGCAATATTTAAAAATCAGTCCTTATGCCCTAGACTTAAGAAACTGTAAGCCAGTCATTTTGATATTAAGAACAATAATTATCGGATATTATGTTGACATTGTAGAATGTAGATGAACCCCCTTTGCCACCTGAACCAGCGTCAATCGATATATCACGAAGTCTCGCTACAATACACCAGATATGTACAGGTCACCTAGATGAACTGCAACAGATTAGCAATTCCAAGGTATGCTTGTCCCAAGGAATGGCCATTCTGTGTTTTCCAGTCTTGTATGATTTGTAATCTTATCTAATAAAATCTACATAAATAAAGAGAAGATTCTGTCTGTCTGTCTGTTTGACCGGGATGCATTTCCACAGTTTTTCAGCTTTTCACTCCAAACCCTTCACTACTGTGTAGGTCTCGGCATGAGACACCCCAACAAGGGGTTGGTGATTCTCTACCACCATGGGGCTAGGGCGGGGACAAAGCCCCCAATTTTTTCCCGCTAAAACGCAGCTATTGATCTAAAACTTTCTACCTAGAAAGAGAACCATCAGAATCAGCTGGTGGAGGTGTTGGCAAATCTCCCCCACCATTGGGACCAGGGTGGGGGGCGAAAACCCAAAATTTTGCAATTTCCATTCCATCGCCATAGTTTCATAGCTATACACTTGAAACATTCCAATTACACCGAAAGCTACCAGCTCACCTCACCCCCACCCAACACACACCTTGCCCCACAGGAGCGGGAAGGGGCCAGGGTATTATTTGGGGGAGAAAATTTTTTGTCTGTAAAACACAGCTATTGATTTGAAACTTTGTACCTAGACAGAGGGCCATCAGGACCACCCAGTGGAGTGGTTGGCGAATCTCTACCACCCTGGGGCCAGGGTGGGAGCAAAACCCATAATTTTCACTGTTTCACCAGGATGCATTTCCACATGTTTTCACCTTTTCAATCCAACCCTTCACTACTCTGTCGATATGGGGTGGAGTGGGGTGGTGGGTGGGTGTTGGGTGGGGTGTGATGGGGTGGTGGTTGAGGGTAGGGGTGGGGTGGGATGGAGAGCGGGTGGTTGGGAGCCGGCAGTGAGGGTCAGGAAGTAAGGAATTGGCCAGGAGCAGGGCGAATCCTAAATTTCCCGGGCAATGCCAGGTACCCCAGCTAGTAACCTATAATTGCCATTATCATAAAATGCACAAGGCCTCTCAATTGATGGTCGCTTTGAGTGATGATGATAATCGTAGGCAAATCATAATGGCTGTGAGAGACGTCTGGTTGAACACAAAAAGGGGTTTTAGAGAAATCAGAAGTGAAGCTGGATTGAGTAAACAAATTGAAACCAAAGAGTCTTAAAATGGACAGTACTTGGCAGTTAATAACAAGGATTTGAACCATCCACCAAAAGCAGAAGCCAGCCATAGTATGTGTTGAGTTAGACAAGTGAAAGGAATAGCTGGGTATCTTCATCAGCGTTCAAATGGTTATCTGGAGATCTTTCCGTAAATAGCAAACTGAGGGGAGCGATACAGTGAGTCTGTTATTGTGCAGATGACAAAGTTTGGGCCACTTGACAATGGAGTGTGTGTTACTGAAATATGTTGAGGCTCTCAGAATTAGCATAATTATTACAGGTCTTGCTTAGATGTCTGTTTTTCCTGCATTTGCATCATCCCTTTATACATCTGATTACTTCTTTTCATATCTTTCACAGTGATTGCGTTCGATATATAATGACAGCAGAACACAATCGCACGCTGCTGGCCTATGATTGCATTGACAGAACTTCTATTTATATTCTTTAGCTAAAAGTAACATTGTACATTTAAAACAACTCTTTTGTGGGTTTCGTGTGGTTTAGTAAGTTAGAAATGCAGCTTCTGGTAATGATTTTTGGATGTGTTTACATCCATCCATTAAAGTTTGAATCGAAAGTCTTGGCTGCCATAATTCTTTCAGCGGTTCCCTATCATTTGGTCGCAAGTCATTTCGTCGTAATCAATTCGTCGCAAGTTATATCGTCGTAAATTAAATCGTCGCTGTATAATTCGTCGCATGCAAGTCGTCATGTTCATTCCGTCGTTTTTCATATCGTCGTTAAATAATTTTGTCGCAGATTTGTCGCAGTTTATTTAGTGTTGTATATCTGTAATAGTACAATACAATTTCTCATCATGCAAAGCTAATTTAAAAACTGACATTTTATTAAATTGACGGTTACATAGCCAAGTAAAAAGGCTAAAATTTAAAAGCACAATAAAACGTAAGCACAATATGTAGGCTAACGCTTACTGTCTAAGCCGATTGAATCAATCACATCGCCAGTATGTCTTGCCGCTCACTTCTCTCTCCTTTGTATAAATGTAACCCTCATAGACTGCCTTGTGATTTCCTCTGCTACTCGTAACAAACGTTAACTTCGACATTGTGGCGATAACTAGGCGTACCTTCTTCTGGCACTGGCAGAAGAGTCGACGTATATAAACCCATCAATTATACTAGGCGTACCTTGGATTGGGTTTATATAGGAATAGCGCTGGCAACAACTACGCTAGCGCTTGGTCTCGGTGTAGAAAAGACTGGAGGAGTTTGTCTCGTTTCCCTTAGACAGGGTATTAAAGAGCGAAGATGTAGTCTACAAAACGGAGTGGTTTCAGAAGACGTGGTTGATGATATCTATGTCTCTATTCAAAACAACTCTGATTCAGTAGTAACTTATAGGCTACGTCGACTCCAAGTCTGCTGTCACATAGACCAATTGAGGAATAACGACCAATACGACTGAATGAATGCGACCAGTTGATTGCGACGATATTGACGGCGACCAATTAATTCGCGACCAATTAATTAACAACCATATGACTGCGACGAAATGATCTGCGACGATATGGATGGTCACCCTTTCAGCAACCAAATCCAAACAAGTAAATTGTATATCTCAACAAATGTTGTGAATGCTCTCGGAAAACTATGTTTGACGAGGCAGAGGTTTCAAAATTTGAAGGCAGCGACGATTATGCATTGTTAAGAAAAAAGCTTAGCTCATTTTGACCACTTCTCTGTAGTTTAACATTTTTTACAACATTGCCTCACTTATAATTTTATATTGTGCGAAGTCCACAATATAAAATTATAAGTCAGGCAATGTTATAAAGGCTCTTTAAAGAAATATGCTAGATTTTATGAATATTTTGGAATTTAAAGATGGCAATGTTGTCGAACTAATTGCTGTGAGGGCTGATATCACATCGTTGACTGAAAGAATTTATTTGAACTAATTTTGGGACTAAATTCACTCATTTTTGTCCTTCACCCATTGCTTCAAGTTTGCCATAAAAGTGGCTACATTTGGAAGGTTTTTTTAAAAATAAATTTTATTCTGTCTGTAGATATTTGATAGATTTTTAATATTAGAATTTCTATTTTTAACATGTTTCATATATTGATAAACTTTGAGGCAAACACAATAATTGATCAACTTTTTAAAGAGATAATATTGTTTAATAATAAGATAGAAACAAAGTGATATAGGACATGGCTTTTACAGCTAAAGTTCTACAGACTTTAGGTGATTGTATTCATATGAGCTAATTATGATGATATTCATCAAATGTGACTTAGCTGCGAAAGAGTTGAAAAGTAAATTTATATGACCGTCATCATTCCATTGTTCCAAACACATTTCATATGCCAGACTTCATACAAAGCGTGCTGATGCAGGAATAACCTATGTCTTGCTAAAATGTTCATATGCAGATGCCCATCTAACCCATCTGACTGTTCCTCCTACCATCAATCCATTCATCAGACCGTCAGTTCATTTGCTTACCCATCTGCCCAAACATCCAGCTATAAAGGCTGTACTACAGTTCAGTTCTTGTTACGTTGCGTAAGATACTACAGCATGTTGAGTTAATAGCTTTTGTGGACAATGCCACTGTGCAGTAAACAAAACATCATTGAATATCAATCAGCCTCACTTACTCTAATTTTTGCAAAAATAGCTAAAATTTCCAAATTCTTTTACTGCTGTTTGAATCATTGTCAGCATTCCCTTTTATAGCCTCTCACCATCAAGTTATGTGCATATATGGTTGTGCTGAATAGCAACTCTCATGCTCTTCTTGAGGAATGTAGGCTACATCTCTTAAAATCATGGTAGTTTTCCTGACTGTTTATCTACCAGAAATGATACAATTGAGACCGAATGGCAGTTTTTTTTTCCATGGTGAAGAAACTTTTATTCTTGTACCTTACTTGAGCCTTTGTGATCCTAACTCTATACTGAAGCTACCTGTGGTTCTAATAATTTCTGTATTTCTGTTGTACATCATTATACAGTGTGGACTCGCTAATACAAAGTTACCACCATGTCTTTACCTTCGTTTCTTTTGAGTAAGTGATCTGTCTAAACTTAATTTTCTTTTGTGCTCTGATGACATCATTTCAGTCCATCACTTGCTGATGATCTGCACTCAACAATTTATGTTTTGTCACTGTGCAATTGTTTTGTAGCCGTTTATCAAAAAATTGGTTACAGTGACAGAAATGCTGACCAATCACAAGAAGCATTATATGAACCAATAGAAGAGTGCGTGCAACAACGTTCTAGCAACCGAACAGTGAACAGGCTAATTTACGAAAGTGCTGTGAAATGTGCGTAGTTTCCTGGCAGAATGAGGACAACTTAGGGCAAAGTTCATGACCTGCTGATATCTGCATCATATGCATTTGTTTACAATGGCCATAGGAAGCATTTGCATTCATTGCTTAAACAAATACTGTTTTGCTGTTAATTTACACATCTCATGTTCAGTCACCTGAATATGGCTATTGCTTGCAAAATAGTTAAGCCATTTGAGGCATCTTCTTTGAACAGTCTTTTGAAATAATTATTGGTCTCCCTTCTGAAATTTTGTTCATTTGAGGAGATGAATTAAGTTGTATAGAGTGACTGCATGGGTCTGTTTGGTTACTGATCAAATCATCCATAGGGTTTTTCTTACTTTACTGGTCTGGTGTTGGTCTTGTTTTGGTCTGTCAAAAATACCAACACCAGCTATGATGTTTCTTAATGGTATTCAAAATGTTATTTGATAAATAAAGTTCAGTCATCCTGCGTAGTATTCTTCTTATTATGTAAGGGTATAAATTTGTCAATGTGGCAGTAGAGATACAGGGTGGACCAAAAAAGACCCTCTATAGTTTTTTGCCAATATCTTGACCAAAAGTAAGAATTTTGAAATGAACTTTTACGGGCTTATAGACATTCATATTTACACACGATGGCCGGATTTCATCAAAATATTTCAAACAGAACAAAATTTATATCACTTTTAGTGAGACCACCCACCGTTTTTTGATGATTCAAAAACGTAACGCAACAAAAAGTAACAAAAGCACGATTTTTATTAAGTCTCATCTCAAAAATTGTTATCAAATAGCCTAGATATTGCCAGTTGATCATTATTACTACTATTTTAAATAGAAACAGGGTACCAGCGTACCTGCACATAACTGTGAAGTCATTTAGCAAGATGACAATCAAGTTGCTAAATTTATAAAGAATCTGTTAGATTAATAATTGTTGCTATTAAAACAATGAAATTCAAATTTCTAAAAAAATGAAAATGGCCAAAGTGTCAATGACAGATGAAATGTGTATTCAGACACCTCTTGAGCAAGATCCTGGACATATAAGGCTTTGAGTAACGTTTACTCTGATAAACAGTGAGAGCGAAAAAATTAAGAGTTAAGCTGAGAGTTAAGAGATTTGCCGTAAAATGAAAGGAGATCGGCTCGATTGTTCTGGTTTCATTCAGAAAGTCAATGGCCCAAGTCTCCGGATTTGAACCGAATGGATTGATAATCAATTGCGGAGAGCTATGCTGGAGAAATATCACAATCTGCAACCAAAACCAAGAGCAGTAAGAGAATTGATGAGCACAGTGGTGTTGAATTGGGAAGATTTGCCTTTGGAACGCATCAACGGAGCCATCAAGAAATTTGCAAAGAGACTCAAAAGAAGTTTTGGCACTGGTCGTGGGCACATGGAATACACGTTGTGAAGCACTATCGAGTTCATTTCACAACAGTTATTTGAGATGTGACGTAATAAAATCGTTTTGCTACTTTTTGTTGCGTTACGTTTTTGAATCGTCAAAAAACGGTGGGTGGCCTCACTAAAAGTGATATAACTTTTTTTTCTGTTTTAAATATATTGATGAATTCTGGCCATCATATGTAAATATGAATTGTCTATAAGCCTGTAAAATTTCATGTCAAAATTCTTACTTTTGGTCAAGATATTGGCAAAAACCGTAGAGGGGTCTTTTTTTTGCCCACCCTGTAACTCCGCCACCGTTTGCACTCTGATAGAGCCTGGATAAAGGAGGAGGGTGACACTAATCTTTGTTATGACACAGTGTCGCTAAACAGCAACAAGTAGAGATGCTGATCCTGCTTTTCAAATGACCACTGTCACTATGTATCACTGTATATATCTGGACAGTGGACATGCATGAAAATTGTATAGAATGCCTGTCTCAAAAGCTCTGAAAGTATGGTGTCTAAAACTATTACAAATGTGCGTCTTACATTTAGTCAAAATGGATGTTGTGTTTGCATTTCTTGTGGAATGCTGTTGCATACGCATTGTACGTACCACTAGATGAGACAACATGCTCTGCTTAATCCACAGTAGGAAAGAGTGGGGAAAAAAATTCCACAGGCTGCAGGAAGCATCAATCATCGCCCGGACTGACCTAAGACCAGACTTCTTGATGCACTATGGACAGCCCAACATTAACAATAGCAGTCCATCCAAAGAACAGAATCATGCTCTGTTCTCAATTGCAACCCAATGCAGCGTTTGTCATGTATATAGCATGTCTGTCAGATTGAAATTATTCACACTGGCAAGAAACTTCATATTTGAGTCCAACAAATCCATTAGAGCCTTTGCTACTTCCTAGTGAGAAACTCACTAAATCAGCCTTACAAATAGGAAAGCATCTATCGATATCTAAGCTTCATCTTGTGCCTAATCAAACTGTTAGCTAAGTAATGTAATGTATGTAATGTAATGTAAATCTTCGAGAATTTCTCAGCGCCGACAAAAGCCACGTCAGGGAGACCAGCTTATTCACCGGCGCTGTATCAAATCAAGTCTGCAATAGCAAAAGCAAAAGTAGCAAAAGTAAATGTCACAAAAGATCTCTGTTGATTGCTGTGTAGCATCCACTTTACTGCTTTGGGTTCTATATTGACAATTGCAAACCTGCAAAGAATAACCACAATCTCGTCCCCTTAAGAAACCAAAACACTTCACAGCAATAGCCTACACATGCCATTCATATCGCTACCCAAGATTTCTATGCAAGCCAATATATTCGAGGCAGCATTCTCATCCCACTTCAATGCATTGTACACGGCGCCGCAAATCCTGGGGAGGGGAGGGAGGGAATCCCCTCCCCACTTTAGAACCTGGGGAGGGAACGTGAAGGAATTCCCTCTCCACAATATCAGCTGTGTCACAGATGTTAGGGTCGGCAAGCTGTAGGCAACTGCGCATTGCTCGATCATGGATACTTGAAAACTTACTCTGTGGGATTGAAAGGTAAAAGCTACAAGAGGTGTAAATGTGTCCATTGAATCTCTTCTCCGTTAGCCTAATACAAAGCGGGAAGAATTTATGATGCGACATATGTATATATATATACATAATAATTATAGAGTACATACACGTGTAAACTCAAAATGGACAAGCTCCTAAATACCTTTGTGACTTAATGCCAGTGCTTAAGGTGTGGAAAAATAAGTGCCTGGACGCCCCTTACCTTTTGAGGCTGTGCTGGCCAATAAGTGGCACTGGCAGGACGGCGTTCAGATTTTAAAATAAGTGCATGGACGCCGTCCATGACCGTCCAGCCACACTTTAAGCCCTGCTTAATGCACAAATCTCTCTCCACAGTCTCTTCCCGCCCTCACCGGTCTGCTGATCGACTTTAATCTCCTAGTTCCTTGGGCAAGGACTGCCATGGCCCAACACCGAGCCTTTGCCATTGTACACCTTTTAGGTGGAATGACCTCCCTCCGTAGTAAGATCTCATTGGGGGTGACAGCTTCAGCACTTCACTGCTTGAAGTCTTTCTAATTTCCTTGGGGCTGATAATGCCACTGAATAGCCTTTGTACTGTAAGAGGCGCTTTATAAATTTTCGTATACATGTATATGTATAATGCCTATGTATATATATACATTCAACACAATTCATCATGATTCATACATACATAACAAGTATAAGCCCTAAGCTTACATAAGTACATAGGCCAATCATTTTGGGAGTGTGGGCTCTCAGAATTCAAAGGAGAAATACTGATATCAGTTCGTCCAGAGACCACAATATACAGCATATTCGACTCAAGATCTAAAGAGGTTTAAATGTAAATAATTTTAAACAAATATAAGTCACGAATGAAGTGCTGTGTGTTAGAATAATTTAAACAGTCTAAAATAATTATTCCTTCGTTTTCCGAATCACTTCAAGCAGGGTTGTGTGCTGGTAAGTGCAACAAAATTGTGCAAATGCACACTGCCTTCTCTATTAAAACAGCTTTTCACATAGCCAACATAAACAATAATTAATTATTAGCCATTGCCTAAATCTGTGCATCAGAAAAGTGATGAATAGATTTATCTCATTATGATCAGATTCCAGTCATTTTATTTCTTCCACGTAAAGAATCTGTTTTGTGGTGAAGTTTGTATTTGTGATCGCAATCTCAGGATTTCTTCAGAGCCCACAGAAGCTATTAAGTCGCTTGTTAACGTAAAACGGGGAGCTGACACACCGAGCACGGGACAGAGAATCATGGAAGAGAGTAGTCAAGTGTGCAGTGGACACCTACGGGCTGTCAGCCCATGGACAATGAAGAAGAAGAAGAAGAAACTTAAGCCATGTGTGTTAGGCTCTATGTGTTTACAATTCTGGTAGGCGCACACGAATAATTATATCGATTAAGCTAATTGTCAGTATGGATACAGAGTCTCTGACAACTTTAACAATTGATATTTTTAAAGTTGTAATTACATTTTAATCGACTCTTTTGACAAACATTTTCTTAACCCTCAAACGAACAAGCGAAAAACCAACTTAATTTGAATAAAGAGGGTCTAAAATAGCTTATATGAATAGTTGGGTTTTTCTGGGGGTTTTGGAAGGAAATCTGGGTTTATTTCTGAAACCTCAGTGGCAACACTGTTGAAAAGTGTAATTGTCACTCACGGTAAAACGGTAGTTCTCACAGAAAAGTAATTTTGCACATCTTAAATTTTTCACATTTTAAGGCCTGCAAACAATTCCGAAAAATTTAAGCAAAACTTACAATGAAATCAATCTAATTTTGTTAAAATATTTGCTATATAATTAAAGATCGTCAGCTCAGCTGTAAGGCATGTCAAAACCACGTGATAACTACGGCAGCGTGCCACAATTGCATAATTCCTAATCGGGCCTTCGATCGTGTTTCGTCATCGGGCACAGATGTAATTATGGGCTCTATCCCGACGTGATTGGATGCACCTTCTACGCGGTCGTAGGCAGAGTCATTAATGTACATATACGCGGAGTTGTTATTAAGCATTGTTTAATGGGGAGGAATGTTTTGCTGTGTTGCCATTTTGGCTTGATCAATTCACACAATTGACACACGAAACTTCGCAACTTTGACCACCACTCGCGGAGTATTGTAATTAATTCAAACTCGCAAACAAACAGTCAGATTTCACCATAATTATCTAAAATGCCCATGTGACGAACATGTCAGCCATAATTCAGAACGTAAAAGGGAAGAACTTAAATCTTCAAGCGTTAATTACCAGTCGGTCGCTATAGGCAATCCATTCGCGCCCGCTAGATTACAGCGGTTGGCGCTATACTGTTTGGTCGCTAATACGTGTTACGTGAGGCTAAAAGGCTGGGCCTTTACACTCTCCCCCACCTACTCAAGTGGTGAAACCACGGGAAAACCAAACGGTAGCTGGACCATTCAAACAACGGTCAATCCCTCTACAAATTTTCATACCTCGGGCCTATATCAAAATAGAGAACCCGGCAAATGTAAATTTGGACTACAGGGTCACCGACTGTTCATAACCATGCACCCAATGTCATAACGCAACTGTATCGAAGCATTCCAACAGAATGCAGAAACAAGCAAACATGAAACAGTAGAATCATCCCTAGCACAGCTACATGATTAACTATCGCACGACCCAGGGTCGTCTGTTTCCTCTGCACAGTCTTTTAATCAAAAGTTCGGGTTGGGCAACACCAACACTTATCTAGGTGATTAGCATCACCAACACGCTTTCACAACGGTGAATAACACGTTTTCACAACTGTGAATAACTGGTCATGGCGGGTTTATAAACGAAACTGAACAGGAAGAACATGGGGACGGGTCGGTCTGGGGTTCAGTTCAGTTCCTCGTCACGGACAAGTTCGTCTAGTCCCAAAGGTTCGTCTCGATCCGTAACATCGTTCGAGAACGGCATATCCCAGTCCTTCGGACAGTCACCCCCAAAGTTTTTCAGTTTGTCCACCTAAACCAACTTCGGCTGAACACGGGTCGACCTCTGTATTCGGTAGAGTACAGGTCCGACGCGCTCCAGAACTTTGCACGGTCCTTCGTAGAACTTGGCCCACTTGGTCTTGATACCGGTGTGTCGACGGGGACAGCCGTACCATATCCATTGGCCAGGTCCGAATGCGACTGGTCGCACTCGAACATTGTATCGAGCAGTCCGATGCTGCACGACCTGCTGAAAGTGAGTTCGCACCAGACGATAGGTGCCCTGCATCCGGTGCAGTCGTCGATCCACCAACTCGTCCACTGTTCGGTCGCAGAGTTCTGTCGCCGAACCATCGCCAAAGACTAGGCCGATGGGCGCGATAACTTCTCGTCCCATGAACAGCAGGTTGGGACGGAATCTCGTACCCGAACGCTCGGTAGCACGGTACGCAGCCATCACTCCAGGTAAGAGGATGCTGAAGTCGTCTGGAAGGAACTCTTCCGGTCGAAGAGGAATTCGGTATAGTCTGCACCATCTCCACGTGGTGCGGTCGACGTGAGAGTGCGTCAGCGGAGAGTCGCGCGGAGCCGGCTCGGGGCTGAATCTCGAAGTCGCACTCCTCAATTGCGGTGAGACACCGGGCTTGCAGTTGGGAGGGCACAGTCTGCTTCGGTCGATCGTTAGCTTCCGGCGGAACGTCGTCAGACACGTTCTGCCGTAGAGAGGACAGCAGGATGTCTGGGTCACCAGACACATCGACTTCTGCGGTTCGAGCAGGCAGCAACGCACTGGCTACTAGAATGTCAGATTCTAGCACTTGCGTCGGTACAGACCAGGGTGGGAGGATCGTCCTTCATGCTGGGCAGAACAGCAAACACCCCCACATCCGCCTCGCTCATAGGTGGCACAACAGTTCTTGCCAACGCTATTTTCCGACATCGCGCAGTTCCAGCCTCACGAGACAGTGCGTAGTCTCGTCCCTGCAGTTGAATTGATCGTTCGCGGAAATTCCACCTCGCGTTTTGCTGTTCCAGCCAACAGAGTCCCAGAATCATCTCGTTCAGCTGCTCGGTGACGAGGCACGGAATCTGGAAGAGCTGCCCTGCGATTTCACCTTGCACTGTAATCTCGCCCAGCACACGAATGCTGGTGCCATTGGCCGCTTTCAGGAGCTGTCGCGATTCTCGCATGTCTTGCAGGCGTACTGACGAAGCAGGAATTAACGACATCTCGCTCCCTGTGTCAATCAGAGCTAGGATCTCGCGCCCATTTATCCGAAGTTGCAAGTACGCGTTAGTACTTCCTTGGATATATCTTGCGTTAGCTATCCTTTCTCCTTCTTCTTGACCTTGCTCGTCTGTCCTCGCTTGTGGACAGTCCTTCCGGAAATGTCCTGGCTGCAAACAGAGAAAGCACCGACCATCACCTCGTCGATTCCTTCGACTGTGAGTCGCTAAGTTATTTCTTGCCCCTCTCTCCGATCTCTGTCGATTTTCCATCGGCACATATCGAGGCTCTCCAGAGTGTCTTTCCATCCCATTGGATGCTTGCAACTTTGGCCTACATCACCACTGCTCCATCTGCAGTTGACGCTGTTCCATGTTGGCCATTTGCTCCGACAATCTACGAAGCACTTCATCGCTAGATCTGTCGTCTGTTCGGATCGCTTGGACTCGTCCCGATCTACGCTCATGGTCTCCAGTTCTACTTCGAGTGGATCGATTCGCCTCCAGTCGAATAGCACATCTGCACGCTACTTCGAGGTTAGTCGGTTCGCGGTCTCTCACGCACAGAGCAAGCTCGGAGTCATCTATCGCGTCGAGGAATGCATCGATGGCGACCATCTCACTCATCTCGGTAGGTGGACCAGCATAGGCTAACACCATCAGTCGTCGGATGTCTTGCGCTAACTCTTGCAAGGACTCTCATCCTCTCTGCTTTCGAGTACGAAGCTGAGTACGATATAATGTCGTCTGGTCCGCACATCCATATCTACTCCTATGTCGCTTTATCAGATCGCTCGATGATGACAAACCGGAGGCGTTGAATACCCATAACAGATGCGCTGCTGTGCCTACCATGGCACACATCAGTTGATTCATCCTCTCGTCCTCGTTCCATCCATTCTGTCTCGAACAGATCTCAAACTTGACTAAAAACGCTTCCAGAGGCGTTTGACCATCAAATTTCTCTAATCTCAGCCACTGCTTGTATCTGTCTCTTGGTTCCTTTTTCGTTTCATCCTCCGTACATGATTTCTTTTCGATGGTCGGCTTTTGTCTCAACTCATTGCCTTCAACTGAAATCACTGAACGAGTTTCTAGCGGACTGGACACCACAGGACGAATTAACGTTTGTCCGACTTCCGCACACAGCCCAGGACTATTGCTTGCACTTTTTCCAATCTGCCCGCAAAACTCGTTTAGATGCATACACATTTCTTGTAGTGGTGCCAACATGTCTCGCAATTGTCCAGTCTGGGTCGTCGTCGTGCTTTCCTTTAGTCGTGAAAAATTAATGCTAGTTCCATCATTAACTTCTTCCACTCCCCTTGCGTACTCTTGTTGACATATACTCCTTTCCTTCACTTCACTGCCTCTTAATATCTCGACTCTCCTTTCATCTTTCCGTCGCTCTATTTCATCTCTGGTCTCTTTATCAGCTCTCGAAAAGAATCCCAAGTTTCTTGTATCTCTCTGTAGATACGCACTCCTTTCATTCTCTTCATCATCTTTTAAACGCAACCCCAACTTTCTGGTTCCACTTTGAAGCGTCCCCCCTCGCGTAAGTGTTGCTGACTCACCGAAGGGGAAGGCCGAGGGAGCAAAAGACTGATGAATGTGAGCAGGAGCCGAAGCCTGATAATCTCGAGAATCAGTAGGCAGTACAGCGTGTAGAACGGAACGATTCGTTGAGCGGAGGTCAGATAATGGAGGGTTTTCAGGTATCGTACCAGGATGCCGCTCGAGTGGTGTAAGTGACATGTAGTCAACGGTTCTCGGTCTGAGAACGCCCGCCGCCAAGGGTCGAGCTGGGTCCGACGGCTCCCTGCCCTCGTCTGGTTCTATTTGGCCCGACACTACGGCAGCGTGCCACAATTGCATAATTCCTAATCGGGCCTTCGATCGTGTTTCGTCATCGGGCACAGGTGTAATTATGGGCTCTATCCCGACGTGATTGGATGCACCTTCTACGCGGTCGTAGGCAGAGTCATTAATGTACATATACGCGGAGTTGTTATTAAGCATTGTTTCATGGGGAGGAACGTTTTGCTGTGTTGCCATTTTGGCTTGATCAATTCACACGCAATTGACACACGAAACTTCGCAACTTTGACCACCACTCGCGGCGTATTGTAATTAATTCAAACTCGCAAACAAACAGTCAGATTTCACCATAATTATCTAAAATGCCCATGTGACGAACATGTCGGCCATAACCATTGAGATGTATTACATGTATAACATAACGCTAGAGAGAGTATGACGTATCTGCCCTGCAATCAGATATGAAGTCACACATTAAGCCTACATCGCTCGTATCTTACCGACCAATCATAGGCGATTTCTCATACGGACCAATCACACACAGTCTTACAGCATCGATTTGAAAAATAAATATAACGATATCAGCATTTTTATAATAAGACGAACATGTCGATGCCTGCTTGTTAATTTTGCCGTTTCTTGCAATATTGACAAGTAAACATCAACAAGTTTGTCTTATTATAAAAATGCTGATATTATTTTATTTATTTTTCAAATCGATGCTGTAAGACTGTGATTGGTTGGTACGAGAACTCGCCTGTGATTGGGTCGGTATGAATGAGGCAGGTAGGATGTGATTGGTCGGTATGTAAAGAGACAGCGACGTAGATATACAGGGCGATACTCTCTCTAGTGATATGTTTAGTATATAATACATCTCTATGGCCATAACTCTGAACGTAAAAGGGAAGAACTTAAATCTTCAAGCGTTAATTACCAGTCGGTCGCTATAGGCAATCCATTAGCGCCCGCTAGATTACAGCGGTTGGCGCTATACCGTTTGGTCGCTAATACGTGATACGTAAGGCTAAAAGGCTGGGCATTTACACTAATAAGTGTAATTTAGGACAGCATGAATCGTTGTTAGACCTGGGAGTCGACCCCAATAAGTCGACCCCTGTCGACTTGGTCATCCCAAGTGGGGTCGGGTCGGGTCGTTTCTGTTCACCGCAACTGGCCCCAAGTCGAATTTTGAAGATAGAAGTCACTTGAAGTTGTTTTTACCTCAAGTCGACTTAAACCGACTTGAGACACAAACATAGTTCAATTTGTCACTTCAAACCAATGATTGTGACAACATTTAAGCAGCTTTTGGTGCCTAGTATGTTTACAAGAATGAATGAGGCTTTTGCTAAACAGAGACTTAGACTAGGCTACTGATTATTTTGCCGGTGGGCTATCGTGCAGGCTGCCGTTTGCCGATTTATTCATATAATTTGTAATTTTATGCTTAAACGTCACGCTTAGGAATGCATGAATCGTTGTTAGACCTGGGAGTCGACCCCAATAAGTCGACCCCAGTCGACTTGGTCATCCCAAGTCGGGTCGGGTCGTTTCTGTTCACCGCAACTGACCCCAGGTCGAATTTTGTAGATAGAAGTCACTTGAAGTTGTTTTTACCTCAAGTCGACTTAAACCGACTTGAGACACAAACATAGTTCAATTTGTCACTTCAAACCAATGATTGTGACAACATTTAAGCAGCTTTTGGTGCCTGGTATGTTTACAAGAATGAATGAGGCCTTTGCTAAACAGAGACTTAGACTAGGCTACTGATTATTTTGCCGGTAGGCTATCGTGCAGGCTGCCGTTTGCCGATTTATTCATATAATTTGTAATTTTATGCTTAAATGTCACGCTTAGGAATGCGCTTAATTAAAATTGTGAAACAAAATGTTACTAAAATATTAGCACGTGTGCTTATCAAGCAATCAGTGAACTTCTAGTGGTCAGTGAATTCGGTGCAAAGATAGCTGGATCTACAAGGCCCATAATTGATCGATAGTTTGGCCGCTTTGGCGCTACTTTGGAGCGCTGCATTTGGAGCTGTCTGCATACGAAAAAACTTTTGTAGGGCCAATTGGACAATGAAAGACTTCACAGGCCTAGTAGCTGTAGTAGCCTAGTGTAGGATGATGCGCTTGCAATGCTATAGGCCTATGCTAATTTGCGAAATGATGTTAGTGGCCAAATAATTATGAAAACATAATTGCAAATTACTTGAAATTAGGCTTATCATAATACGCCATTCAGTTCAACCATGCAGTCCGCTATTTTATCTTGGACCTTGAGCTTTTTACAAATTTATCTAACATTAATATTTTTTAAAAATAATGAGTGCAATCTGAATAATTACAGACAATGGACAAGCTGAAATTCACAGGCCTATTAATTGTCCGTCGCATTGTCTAGGTTACTAGATGGCCCAAAGCATCACAAAACTATTCAAACTGAAACACAAACAGCTTGAAATGGGCTTAATAACACTTTCACAAATTCATGCATCAGTTAAGTGATGATCGAGGCCTCATTACTCATTTGTAGGCCTAAATGAAATTAATGCTTGCAGGAAAATTGGGTTGACTTCTTGCATTAGTAGCCGTACGTAGACCTAGGCTAATGGCTAGTAGGCCTACCATGTCAGAAGTCGACTTCAAGTCGGAAGTCGGTCGTTTTTCTGCCAAGTCGGGTCAAGTCGTTTTGACGCCGAGAAGTCGACTACAAGTCGACCTCACGTCACTTTAGGGTCAAGTGGGGTCAGATTAGCTCACTAAAACTATAGAGGTTAATGTACGCGTTGGCGGCGTACAAGTTGCTCCATCTGCCCCAACCAAATCGGTAGAACAGAAATGTCGCTTGAATCCCGTTCTTTCGATATCTCTGGCATGTTAACCGCTAGGCATATTATGCTTTTTACACCTCTGAATACCCAATTGGGAGCAAAGTGACCAATGCGCTCATGGAAGTATCCAGTCCGGTGTTGAGCGCAGGGCTATACTCAAGGGTATACGCGGGTATACGCAGGGCTTAAAGTGTGCCAGGACGGTCATGGACGGCGTCCAGGCACTTATTTTCGAGGCTGGACGCCGTCCTGCCACTTATTTTCCAGAACTGCCTGGACGGTCGTCCGTAACTGCATGGACGCCGTCCATGCAGTCATAGACGGCATTCGGATGGGCGTCCATGACTGCATGGACGACCGACCAGACAGTCACATAAGGCAGTCCATGAAACAGCATTTCTATACGACGTTCAGTATGACAGCTTACGCCTTAGTGAACCAAAATATAACTATAATATATGCATGATGTGTATAATGTTCCAGGCCTATTAGAGTTCAAATGCCAGTTGAACCGAATCTCTGCATCTCCATGTCTTTGCTTATCAGTCACTTCACCATTTATCTCTCCGAGACTCTCCCTCCCTCAGTCCCTCCCTTTCTGTCTACCCCTTTCTCTGGTTTCTGCCCCTCCTATCTATTTCTTAAATACCGACGCTGTCTGTCTGTGCCTCTCTGTCTCTTATGTTCTTTCTCTTCATATCTCCCTCCTCCCTCTCTTTTCTCTCTCTATTTCTGACTTTGTATCTACCTCTCGTTTATCACTTTATATCCGTCGGCCTCTGCGTCTCCAATATTCATCATCCCTGCAACCCTCCCTCCATCCATCCACTCACCCATCTATATCCATCCATCCATCTCTCTCTCTCTCTCTCCACCTCTCTCTATCTCTGTCTACCCATCTTTCCATCTCTCCATCTCTCTCTGGTCGTTCTCCCTTATTTTAATCAGTTAATCTCCTTTCAACTGCAACGAGTAATACTGCGTATATATATATATACGTATATATATACGTATATATATATATATACATTTGGTCCAGTACCAATTCAAGTTTCAATGATGAGCTGACACTTCGCCTTTGTAGGCTATATGTGGATCGGTTTAGGGCATCTATGGAATGGAACTGAGCCATAAAAATTAATCATCAGACGTGCTTTTAATATTGTTGTTTAATATCCGATTTCAGTCACTCGCCCGCACGCGAAGATACCAAGATACGCCACTATAGATATCCGTGTAATTAGTCAAAATCTAGGCCTACCTCATAGTCGCATAGATAAATCTCTAGTTGGTTTATTTTCCTCAAACAACAGTACTATCAAACACATCCCGACAACTGCTGTTATAGATTACGTATAATAATTATATATAATATAATAGTTATTAGCCTATTTATGTATAATTATCTTCCTTCTATGGCACGTATAAAGTCGGGCTAAATTCGAGGTTGAAGTTGCGAAGTGACGAATACGTGCAGTACAGACTGCAGACCTAGTTAAAAAGTTGCTGCCACTGCTCATTAAATAATGTCGAAAAAAATTGTAAAGACCATTTGCTACACCTGAAGTAGACTTATTGTCGTGCATGAAGAGGTCATGAACTTTAAAAGGTAGGCTAAATGAATTTTAACATTTTTTTAAAAGTTTTGAATAATCATACAACAGTACTGTTAATATCTGGTCATAATCTATCTACAACGTCTTGCAGCCACAAGTTTGACTCTCGCAATTTTGAAAGAGAAACGCAATGAAGGTGCAAAAGTTGAAGAATCTGGTCAGAACTGTTATACAGTTATAACGTTCAAGTGAGAATTGCCAGCGCTGAAGGCGCGAGGCCGCGATTGCCGAGGGCAAGAAGTCCCCAAATGAGCAGAGGTATGCCCCGTTTTGGCAGACATGCGGTCGACCCAGTAAGTTGAAAATGCAAATAGATGCTGGCAGAGTCACCACAGCTGTTGACCTTTGTGTTGAACTTTCGAAAAATTTATCAAAATAATTGTATACCGTTGTTGGCAGATACGAATACATGGATATGGATAGTGACATATATAATATATACAGGGTGCGCCAAAAAAGACTCCCTAATTTTGTTGTCAATATCTTGGCCAAAAGTACCGGTAAGCATTCAGAAATGAAATTTTACAGGCTTAAAGACAGTTCATATTTACACATGATGGCCAAATTTCAACAAAATATTTCAAACATAACAAAAGTTATCCCACTTTTAGGGTGGCGAGTGGCGACCCACCGGTTTTTGACGATTCAATAACGTAACACAACAAAAAGTAGCAAAAACAGGATTTTATTAAAGTCATATCTCAAATAATTGCTCTCAACCTGACATTGCCAGATGATCATTATTACTACTATTTTAAACAGAAACAGGGCATCAGCGTAGCCGCAGGTCACTGTGAAGTCACTTAGCAAGATAAGGAATCTGTCAAATTCATAATTTCAGCCTACTAAGGCAATGAAATTCAAATTTCTAAAAAACAATGAAAATGGCCAAGGTGTCAGTGACAGACAAAATGTTTATTCAGCCACATACTGAGCAAGATCCTGGAGATATAAAGCTATGAGCAACGTTTACTCTGATAAACAGTGAGAGCGCATCAATTACGAGTTAAGCTGAGATTTAAGAGATTTGCCGATAATAAAAGAAGATCGGCTCAATGTCGATTGTTCTGGTTTTAACCGTTTTATTGAGAATGCCAATGGCCCCAAATCTCCGGATTTGAACCCGATGGATTGATAATCAATTGCGGAGAGCTGTGTTCGGAAAATATCACAATCTGCAGCCAAAACCAAGAGCAGTAAGAGAATTGATGGGCGCATTGGAGTTGATATGGGAAGATTTGCCTTTGGAACGCATCAGAGGGACTATCAAGAACTTTGCAAAGAGACTCAACAGAACTTTTGGCACTGGTGGTGGGCACATTGAACACAAGTTGTGAAGCACTATCAAGTTCATTTCCAAAAAGTCATTTGAGATATGACTTAATAAAATCGTGTTTTTGCTACTTTTTTTGCTGCGTTACGTTTTTGAATCGTCAAAAAACGGTGGGTGGCCTCACTAAAAGTGATATAACTTTTGTTCTGTATGAAATTTTTTATGAGATTTGGCCATGATGTGCAAATATGAATTGTCCATAAGCCTGTAAAATTTGATTTCGAAATTCTTACTTTTGGTCAAGATATTGGCAAAAACCTAGGGGTCTTTTTTTGGCGCACCCTGTATATATTTAATATATATATAGTCATTCGCGTCAAATCTGTAGGCTACGTGGCTGCAACTTTTAAACCCTTCCGGGTCACTGAGTGACTGAATACCCATATTAGTTCACATTTTGGAATCCATGCAGCGTATCAGAGATCAAGGGAGCCAGCGCGCGAGCGAGAGAGAAATGAAGATAAGGGAACAGACAGACAGACAGACAGACAGACAGACAGACAGACAGACAGACAGACAGACAGACAGATAGACACACACACACACACACAGCAGAGCAAAGGAAGGTTAGGGGCGTCCAGGCACTTCTTTTTTTACACTTTAAGCACTGGGTATACGGCGTATAGGCCCTACTCACCTCCGGGAAAAAATGACAGCGTATACTCACCTAAAAAACGAGGGTACACGCGAGTATACAGCGCGTATACCCACCTCCGTAGAACCAAGTCAAACACGGCCGCAGCGTGTACTCACCTCAAAAGTTCTGAGTAGCCTACAGCACTGGTTGAGCGCATATCCTAGTTTTGAAGCAGTTGAAGGCACCTCATGAGTTCAAAGAACCCGGTCATTTGACCTGCTCGATCGTTCTTGACCTGCCTTATGACCTGCGAAAATTCTTTGGAAGCATCAAGTTCTTCGACCTGCTGAATTACTCACATGAACCTTAGGCCTACACGACTGAAATTGTATTTGTAGGATATGTTTACTATCAACAGGGCGCAAATCAAAAGGGCGCAATTAAAAGGACACAATCAACAGGGCGAAAATCAATAGGGCGCATGGTTGAAAGGGCGAAAAGACAAATAGCATAAGAGAAATAAAGAGGGCGCAATCAAAGGGGAGAAAATGAATTTAGAGCGAACGTTCAATGAATTAAGGGCAATTTTAGCAGGTCGATAGTTTTAACAGGCGAAAACAGAAAAGGTACATAAAGATTCGGGCCTAAAGCACTTAATTTGGGAGTTCGAACTCGTAAACCCTTTAAATCAGAGGTTCTCAACCTTTTTCCGCGCGCGACACACCTAAACTTGCACAAAAATTTGGCGACACACCATGCAATCGTCATTATGTCAATGTCTTTAAAATTAAAATAGGCCTATGTTAAATTGAAAATGATCTGTTTTAACTATAGGCCTATAGGCCTAGTTAAAATTTCTAATGAATGAAATGTTGACACTGAACACTTTTTTAGTTTCCAATGATTCTAAAATTGTAAATCCCAGCGGTTTAATTCTACGATTCTACGTTGTTTTATAACTCTGCGTTAATTGTTTGGCCTAACAGATATGGGATTTTGCTTCTAGATTTGCTTTGTATTGTAAGACGCCCGACAATCTACAGGTTTTGTGAATGCAATATCAGTACATGCATGTAGGCCTATAGCAACTTATGTTCTTTGGACACTTTAAGCTTGGGGCTTTACCCATTAACGAGACAAACGAATGAACATGACAGAATAGCTACATAAAATTATTTTTAGGTGAAAAAAGCTTACAATTTATCACCAATTAGATCTATAATTATATAGTCCAAGCCATGTAGGCTAGCCTAATAGTTCAAGGCAAATTATGAAAACATGGTATAGCCTGAAAACAGTTAAACACTCTCGAGTCCTCAAAACGTCCAATTAATGGAAAACTGGAAAAATAAAAGAAAATTTTGGCAAGGACTTCGAGGTCCTAGGGAAGCCCATAGGTGACATGCGATTGTTTTTATTTATCTAGTGCCCACTAGATAGTATCTAGTGCGCACTAGATAGTTTCTAGTGCGCACTAGATAGTTTCTAGCGCGCACAAGAAACTTTCTAGTGCGCACTAGATAATTATCTAGTGCGCACTAGATAAAATCTATGCTATTGTTCTATTTATAGCTGTTAGCAGCAGGGTATGCTTGCGAATTAATGTAAACAAACAGACCGTTGCCCGTAAAATCGTCAGTTTGTCGTGTGAACTGCAAGGGCTGAATTTGATACAAATTGACAAATTCAAATACAGCTACAATTACTACAATGGAATGTAAACCGTTTAGATAGAGGCCCTACATTTGAGCCGATTTTTAGATTCGAATGCCAGATCAACAGAATTTAGACCCGGCGTGAAGTAATTGATGCAAAATTGACTTATTAATCTCGGCTTTAACTTGCCGAATGATATTCTAGATCAGCGGTTCTCAACCGGGGGTCCGCGGACCCCTGGGGGTCCGCGACCATCTGCCTGGGGGTCCGCGAGCAAGTCCTGAAAATTGAATATTTCTTGGGTAAACACATAGAAACCGATAAATCTTTGCCAATTTTTCAATATTTCTCCTTTTCAATGGCGACATGAAACTAATAATACGCTGATTAATGACAAATTCATCTGTTTTATATGGGTCTGTTTGTAACCGACTCTAGATATCGGGATGCTTTTGAGAGAGTTTCGTAGAAAAAGACCACAGCCTGTAATTATATTCATTTGAATAAGCAACTCATGAGTTTCAAATTTGGCTTACCTGGCTGGCATTTTTGAATTAACTGAATTCCTCTACGCAAGTGATGCAGACAAATCGAATCACTCTTAATTAGTGATAAAGTGTCTGCTTGTACAAAAGAGATGAGCTCTGGTGCAAAACGGATAGTGGTTGATAACTTTGACACATTTTGATTAATTTCATGAATTCACATAAAAATAAAGAAATGCTCAGATCAATCAACCAAAATTTGTTAATTTAATTTCCGGTCAATCATAGCTGGATCAGTTGAACTTCTAATTTGGTAATTTGAACGTTCACAGTTTTTCGTGAGCTTCCAGTTATATAGTTTCTTGCAAACTTTGATACGTGGAATTTCACCAACATCGGAATTGAACCAAATCATTGAAGTGACTATTAAAAATGGCATTAGGCCTACATTGAAGCAGTGGCGTAGCCAGGAATTTTCATGGGGGGTTTTATGGCCGGAAACTCTGTTTTTTGCTATTTTTCTTACTTAAACGAAAAAATAACCGTTAAAAAACCTTTTTCCGGAGCCAATGGGGGGGTTAACCCCCGAAACCCCCCTCGCCTACGCCACTGCATTGAAGAGTCCATGCAAGAGTTAGCTTAATGCATGAGTGTTTCGAGCAGATAAACTGTGCTCGAATATGCATGCCCAAAGTTGACATAACAAAACTACATTTTTTTCTAATAAATTTCAAATAATCTTATCAGTAATATAAATTTATACTACAGGATTGCAGGGACATAGCCTATCTATGCTATATTACAGCATACATGTAGGCCTACTATTATATAGGATTATAGAGTCGCACAGTCACGATAATGCGCCAAAGGCGCCAAATTTCGGTGGGGGTCCGTGACCGGGACCAAAAATTAAAAGGGGGTCCGTCAGTGTGAAAAGGTTGAGAACCGCTGTTCTAGATAACATTATATTTTGTATGCATGCATACATATTACATACGGACATTTCTCTAGCGCCTTCACAATTACTTTTCAAAAATCAGTGCGCAGGTAATATTTTTACCTAAATGGAAGCTGGATTGGTGAAAATATTCTTGCTCAAATGGAAGCTGGATTGATGAAAATGTTCTTGTTCAGATAGAAGCTGGATTGATGAAAATGTTCTTGTTTAACCCATTAGTGCCCAAAGTTGTAAAACTCAACAAATTAAGTTGTACCGGTAGGCCTAGTGTCAGTAATCTCAACAGCTTGGTGCAATAACATGGCTGAGAACTTATTTGCTGATTCCTACTAAAATATGAATACTTTCCATACTGTCCGTTATGACGGATGTCGGGCACTAGCCTAGTGATAAACATGGCTTGTAGTACCATCGCAGAACCAGGCCCCTGGCTATTTCTTACACTGTTTGATGAATGTGTCACCATCGCAGAATCAGGCCCTCTGGCTATTTCTTACACTGTTTGATGAATGTGTATGATGATTATATGGGCCTACATATAGACTAGGCCTAATATGGGGCGCGGACATTTCCCCCCTGGACAAAACCCCCCCCCGGACAAAACCCCCCCGGACAAAACCCCCCCGGACAATTCCCCCCCTAGGGTAGGACAATTCCCCCCCCCTGGTAGAACATATTGCGTATAAGTGGTTGTACTGTAAAACGCCGGTGCTAAGTACGCAAGTTAAATTGATGAAAAGAATTCTCGCTAAATAGAAGCCGGATTGGTACAAAATAAATTTTACTTAAGTGGAAGCTGGATTGATGAAAATATTCTTGCTTAAATTGGAGCTGGATTCAGTGGATTGATGAAAATAATCTTGCTTAAATTGCAGCTGGATTGATGAAAATATTCTTGCTTAAATGTAAGCTGGATTGATGAAAATATTCTTGCTTAAATGGAAGCTGGATTGATGAAAATAATCTTGCTTAAATTGGAGCTGGATTGATGAAAATATTCTTGCTTAAATGGAAGCTGGATTGATGAAAATATTCTTGCTTAAATGGAAGCTGGATTGATGAAAATAATCTTGCTTAAATGGAAGCTGGATGGATAAAAAAAATTGTTATTTAAATAGAAGTTGGATGAAACGAATTTATACCTACAGAAATAGGCTATTTTCGCAGCAAAGGGGGAATTGTCCGGGGGGGTTAATGTCCTAGGCAAAATCGGGGGGGGGGGGAATTGTCCGAGGGGGGTTTTGTCCGGGGGGGTTTTGTCCAGGGGGGGAAATGTCCTACACTCGCCTAATATACTTTGGCGTGGGCATGAAATAGTTTGGCAATTTAAAGCCGAGAAGTTGTTTGACATCATTGCACGTTATTTGTAATATCGTATTGTCCATTACTTTCTAAATTAAATCCTTATAGTAATAGAAATTACTTGTAATTGAAAGGTCGGACTGACGATTTTACAGGTATTATTTTGTTTACATGGATTCGCAACCATACACTTTTGCTAGATTAGCATAGATTTTATCTAGTGTAGCATAGATTTTATCTAGTGCGCACTAGATAATTATCTAGTGCGCACTAGAAAACTATCTAGTGCGCACTACATATTATCTAGTGCGCACTAGAAACTATCTAGTACGCACTAGAAACTATCTAGTACGCACTAGAAACTATCTAGTACGCACTAGAAACTATCTAGTGCGCACTAGATACTATCTAGTGGGCACTAGATAAATAAAAATAATCACATGTCACCCATGGGCTTCCGTACTAGGGAAGCCCATAGGTGACATGCGATTGTTTTTATTTATCTAGTGCCCACTAGATAGTATCTAGTGCGCACTAGATGGGCTTCCGTAAGGTCCCGGGAATTTGTCCACACCTGTTTATTGTGGTTGTTTGGCTCTGCATTAGCAAAAAGGCTGAGAGGGCACACTTCATATCAAATCAAATCATTTCCGTGTCATCCACAAAGATTTTCGTTTCTTAAATACAATTTTCCCAATTATTTTTGAATGTTCGGCCACAACATAGGATCAGTAGCGTAGCCAGGAATTTTTCATGGGGGGGGGTTTTATGGCCGGAAACCCTGTTTTTTGCTATTTTTTCTTACTTAAACGGAAAAATAGCATTAAAAAACCTTTTTTTCGGAGCCAATGGGGGGGGGGTTGACCCCCGAAACCCCCCCCCCTTGCCTACGCCACTGCATAGGATACGGTACGGTAGCGCAGCAGTTCATTCGGCGCGCGTTCGCTAACGTGTTTTTATTGTAGGTTGAGAGGTCCCTTTTTTACATTTCCGCGTCTTCCGTAAAAATATGTCATGTAGGCTATACATGTACATGCAGCCTGATGTAGGGAATGTGACTTATACAAGGCAGACATTGTGGTAGCTCCAAATTGCGATGAAATGGAATAGACATAGGCCTAAAGCGTTACGCCTGCTAAACTGCATGCTAAAGTATAAGCAAGTCAGTGTAATGCAAGAAAAAATCAAAAAGTATTAAGTAGGGTAAAAAGTAGGCTCCTGAAATGACGCAATACATCCATAATAATATAGGCTAGGCCTATTGAATGAATGAATGAATGAATGAATGGACAAATGCATTAAAATAGGTGTCATTTTGCCTGGGCAAGTGCTCCTTCTAGTTAGGCTACTTCTATAGTTTAATCGTAGGCCTAATTTCTAAACTTCTAACGTAGCACTCGAAAGTCGATCGCAGCCTCAAGGGCGTAACTTTCCTCCAGAAAGTGGTGGTGACCATTTTGTCTGCTCACTAAATTTTCCTTCTCCTCTCCATCCACGACTTCCGCTATGATGAGCTTCCCTCCCCCAAATTGAATTGAGTACGTTTGCCTTGTCCGTCACTTTCGGTCACTCGCAAAGTCACATTTAAACTGTAGGCTACAAGCCGCTATACCGGTACAGTCATGCTTTAATTTTTCTGTTATGAATTTGATAATAATTATGAACTTTTACAGAAACTCGATTCCCTAGGCTAATGTCAAATCCAGACTTAGACAAAATGAATTGCACATTGTCCACTTATAAAACCAAACTTAAAGAAAGGACAGGGGCCTCAGGGCCGTATACACTATACATATAGACTATTATTGAGTCTAAATCTGTTTGGAAGCTAGGGTGAGACAGGCAAACTTACTCCCCTCGAGGTGGAGGCGATTATGCTTTCGTTAAGAAGTCGTCCATAGGGCCTATGTAGAGTATACTGATTACTGAGGTCGGTTACTACAGTAGGACCTGAGTAGGTTAGTGACAACAATTTTTCCCCTTCTGTCGGGATATCAGGATAGCATGCAGTGGCGGCGCTAGGGGGGCTAAGCCCCCCGTAAAAAGGGCCATCCATTTTTTTCCTATGTAAAAATAAAAAATTTGGACGATTTACCCCCCCCCTTTAGCCCCCCCCCCCCCAAAAACTGAAATCCTGGCGTCGCCACGGATAGCCTGAGCCTGTCTCAAACCAAGATAAAGGAGAAGGGTTCCGCGTTGGGCTTGCAACCTACTTTTGTAAATAAAAACAACGCATCAGGCACTGGTTATGAGCACAGTGCTGTACGTATCTGATACGTGGCCCATGACGGTAACAAACAGGAAAAGACTGGAAGCAGCACACCATAGGTGGCTGAGAAGGATTCTAAGGATTCATGTATCATGGCTGGACAAGATAACAAACAAAATCGTAAGAGAGACGACTGGACAAGAGCATATGGAAAATATCATTAGAAAAAGGAAATTGAGGTTTATGGGGCATATTGTTCTCATGGACGAGGGCCGAAGAGTCAAACTGGTGATGCTATGGATTGGTGGAAGAAAGAAAGATGAGAGGAAGCCCACGAGCGAACTGTCAGAACACCATCAAAGGTGATTTAAGATGTCTGGGAATGTCATGGGAGGAGGCTGAAAAACTGGCGATGAACAGGGAGGATTGGAGGAAGTGCGTTGTCCGATATGCAGACATGCACGGGAAGGACTAAGCAACTATATAAGTACGCACTGCTGCGTATAGGTTCAGACTGCAAGAAGCAACAATAGGCCTACTAATAGGCTAATCCCAGTAATGCTAAAGATGTGACAATTGCCAATCGCCAATATCCAAAGGAATCGAAGTTAAGGTCAGTGATAAACTGGAAAATTTAAGCAAACAGTGCACAGTATATTGTTATACAGGCCTATCAAGTAGGAATGCGGCCCGAATGCCTATTCACTTTGATGCGATGTTTCTTTCTGTTCTCCATCTTCCCTATTTCTCTATCTATTTCCTCCTTTGCCTCTTGATTTTGAGAATGAATAGCCTAAGCGGAAAACAGCCAAAAGTAAAATTATTTGCAGGACCAAAAAGTGGTGGTGAATTTCACCACCACTTTCAAAAGTGGTGGTGACTGGACACCACCGTCACAATAGAAAGCTACGCCTATGCGCAGCCTTCGCATGCACAAACTTGAATCGAGACAGAGGGCTGGACGCTGGTCAAATGGTATATTATAGTAAAATTGAAGAAGGTCTGAGTCCGATTGCTATAAAGGGGCAGAGAGGCAGAGTAGCTGTTAAGGTGGGTGTCATTTTGGATTGGAAGGTGGTAGGATCCAATGATTAGGTGAGTAGCGGTGCGAAGTCTTCCGAACAGACGAGACGTCAGTTTTGGGTAGTATAATTAATTCTCTCATGCAAATAAACTTGTTAAAAACTCAATGTTGTAGTTACAAAATAGGTGTCGATTTTCCAGGGGGGGGCAAGTGCCCCTCTTGCCCCTATGTGCAGGGCCCATGGATTGATGGTGTCGCATTTGCGCCCAAACGACGCTGAAATAGCCTACCATTGAAGAACTCGATCAGACGTACACCGCTTGGGGATGCGGTAGCGCATTGGATAACACACTGGCATGGAGTGGAGACCACTCTAGAGAACCCGAGCCCGAGCCACGTATACTATAGGGCGGACGTGTTTTGTATAGGCTGCTATTAGCGCCGTGTATTGCAGACTGTCTGTTCTGTCAGTATATAGTCAAGAATTGATGTCTTCTGCAATTTCCGTTCTTGTGAATTGTTTCAATTGCATAACTGTACGCTGTAACCGGATGCGATCTGTCAATCGGATTATTCAATAAAGATTATTATTAGTGTTATTAATCATCATCATCATCATCATCATCATCATCATCATCATCATCATCATCATCATCATCATCATCATCATCATCATCATCATCATCATCATCGCCATCATCGTCATCATCGTCATCATCGTCATCACCATCATCATTATTATTATTTTTGTATGTGCACTTGTTATGGCGCCTCTTCAAGTTCTCTACTCAGAGGCGCTCCCGACTACAACGCGGGCACTGCATCGGAGTTTCACGCAGAAGCGCTGAGCAATTGCGAGTGAAGGGCTTTGCCGAAGGTCCCTATGTATACACGGCGACTTGAGGTGGATTTGAACCTGCAACCCTCAGGCTGCAAGGCAACAAACATACCCACTACACCACTGTGCCCCACATTATTATTATTATTATTTATTTATTTTATTTATTTTTTGCCCTGACGTACTTCGTTCCCCCAGGGACTTATAAAATATAAAAGCAATATGTGCCTGTAACGGCTAGACCTCATCCATTTTGGGCTTAGGTCTTCGAAATGAGCCATTATTATTTTTTTAATATATTTTTAAAATATTTTTAAAATTATTATTATTATTAGGCCTATTATTATTGTTATTATTATTATTATTATTATTATTATTATTATTATTATTATTATTATTATTATTATTATTATTATTATTATTATTATTATACTTGAGTTGTCCTATTTTACGTGACCTAGAGTAAGATGATTGATGGCAGTCGACTATTTGACTTAATCTAAGAATTAGGACGATTATGGGTGATAGTCCATTGACCTTTGCCATTTAGATCCACACAGCAACCTTTGTACCATTTAAGCATTATGAGCCTACCTTTATAGACCTATAGGCCCAAAGTGCACCGTTGAATGACAACGATGATTCATTAAGCCGGTATAGGCCTACTGTGAGATTGCAGAGCAACATCTTATATGCATCACTATACTGCGTACCAGTGGCGGATCCAGAACGTTTCGAAGGGGGGGGCCAAAAAATTTTGGGGCTGGGGTCGGAAACTTTTTTGTTGATCTTTCGCTGGAAATCTGATTAACTATTTTAGTCATTTTTGGCGGAACCAGAGTTTAATTTAGCCCTCACCTCTAGGGGGATTGAGGTTTCCGGAGGGTTACATAATTCACCGTCTGAAGACAATCATGAGGCGCGCAGCGCCGAGAGTGGTAGGGGAGGGGTGTGGGGAGGGGATATGCCCCTCCCCACCAGAAACTTTTTGAATTTTCACATTGCAATGGTAGCATTTTAAGCTGTTCTCTTAACAAAATAGCTGTACTTTTCAGTGCTTATAAGAGTGCCATAAGATCTCAATAAATATTGACTTTACTTAAAAACTTCTTTCCCGAAAACTAGATTTTTTAAAGTAATCCGCCGGAAATCTTCAAAAAGGGTGTTCAATTTTCCTTCCCAAAAAACCGATGACATTTTTTGATCATCCGTGCGAAATCTTAAAAGAGGTGTTTAATTTTTCGTCTAAAAAGAGTGATGACTTTTTATTCTTCCGTGTGAAATTTTCAAAAAAGGGTGTTCAATTTAGCATCGCAAAAAACTGATAACTTTTTGTAGTCATGCGTGCGAAATCTTTAAAAAGGTGTTTAATTTTTCGTCTAAAAAGAGTGATGACGTTTTAGTCTTCCGTGCGAAATTTTCAAAAAAAGGTGTTCAATTTAGCATCGCAAAAAACTGATAACTTTTTGTAGTCATGCGTGCGAAATCTTAAAAAAGGTGTTTAATTGTTCGTCTAATAAGAGTGATGACGTTTTAGTCTTCCGTGCGAAATTTTCAAAAAAGGTGTTTAATTTCGCATCCCAAAAACTAATGACTTTTTGTAGTCATCCGTGCTAAATCTTTAAAAAAGGTGTTTAATTTTTCGTCTAAAAAGAGTGATGACTTTTTATTCTTTCTTGCGAAATTTTCAAAAAAGGTGTTTAATTTAGCATCCCAAAAAACTGATGACTTTTTGTAGTCATGCGTGCGAAATCTTAAAAAAGGTGTTTAATTTTTCGTCTAAAAAGAGTGATGACTTTTTAGTCTTCCGTGCGAAATTTTAAAAAAAGGTGTTTAATTTCGCATCCCAAAAAACGATGACCTTTTGTAGTCATCTGTGCTAAATCTTAAAAAAGGTGTTTAATTTTTTGTCTAGAAAGAGTGATGACTTTTTATTCCTCCGTGCGAAATTTTCAAAAAAAGGTGTTCAATTTAGCATCCCAATAAACTGATGACTTTTTGTAGTCATCCGTGCGAAATCTTAAAAAAGGTGTTTAATTTTTCGTCTAAAAAGAGTGATGACGTTTTAAGGCTAAAATAAATAAAATACTCCCACTACTGAATGAAATATAGTAAGATATAAATAAAAACAAGGAGTAAACATGTGTTATCATTCACCGCACTTTCTTGATGTAGACTACACTAAAAACATAACATGTTTCGCCCTGAAATTTTTTGGCATCTGCAAAAAATAAATTACATCCCAAACACTGTTGTTCGTGTTAACTTGATTTGTAATTAATAGTTATTTGTACTTAGTTATACTTGTGTTTATTTGTGTTAATGTTTTTAAAATTTACTACGAATATATACACGATTGACTTACATTGTATGCCATAAATCATAGTTGGATACTGTTATAAGATTGTTTCATTTCGTTGCTTTATATTAAGACAATGCAATTGCGTGAGAGACTTAGATTACATTTATATATATTATTTCTATTATAGATTTTAATTACATTTATACATTAATTCTCCTGTGCATGACTGACACCCTGAATTTTTTTTTCGTCCACCATGGATGGGGGGGGCCACGTCCCATGGTGATTTGAAATGGGGGGGCCATGGCCGGATTGGCCCCCCCCTGGATCCGCCCCTGCTGCGTACAGGATCTGTGGCAACTGCGGCATGCATTTAAATGGTCTACTAAATTGTGCACGCGTGTTAGAATCGATATAGGTGGCTACCTGTACCTGTGCTATGGAAGTGATTCTATTAGAATAGACGTGCATGTGTTGCTGATATCAGTATAATATCGACTGCAAGGACATTGGTATCTCGACTACACGTGGAATGAGAAAATCGCTCGATCTGTACCTACATCTATCTCTATGTTCCTCCAAGGAAGGACTATAGCTGCGGCTGTTGTTTGATAGCCTAGGCCTACATCCGTTGATGAGCAGTAGGCCATCTATTATAGGCCTAGCTGTCAATCTCTGCTTCAGAAGGAGAACTATTCTCAACCAGCGTAGAACTGCGCGTTTTTCAGGATTATAGCATCGCTGGACACAATCATCATCATACGCTGAAGAGTAGGCTTATACCGTAGTAATGCATGTTCGTGATTCATTCCTTACCTAACGTACCAGGCTTATTGTAATTAATTATTTCTTTCTCGGTCATTAATTCGTCGATGCGTCTCTCTGAATTCCTTATCCGGTAGCCGGGTAGCGCAATGGATAACACGCTGGCGTAGAGTGCGAGAGGTAGCGAGTTCGAGCCCCGTTGGGCGGATTTGCTTTGTAGGCTGCTATTAGCACCATGTATTGCAGGTTGTCTGCTCAGTTAGTTTGCCTATATTTAAGATTTGTGTATTCTGTGATCTCCGTTCTTGTGAATTGTCTAAACTGCTTAATTGTACACTGTAACCGGTTGCGCTCTGTCAACCGGATTGTTGAATAAAGGAAAATTCTTGTTATTAGCCTATTATTATCAGATTCTGTCTGTATCCTGCGTCTTGGATGGAAAGCGAAACACTCGATGAGAATCTGCGGCGGTCGTCTGATTCGACGTTCCCAGCGTTTAAACCACATAGGCCTATCACCATGAAACCAGATCCTTCCTTTCGCTCAGTCAGGGTCTCTTGAAACGAGATCTTAGCGGAGGAGTGCAGTGGAATATGTCGTCGATTAAACAGCAAGCAGACGTGGATGAATGGATTGACGAGAAGACCAACGACAAAGAGTGTGATGACATTCAGGCAGAAAAGCTTGCGTCCCAGCTAGAAGATCATCCTACAGGATCATTCAGCAATGGCAGCAGGCCATGCTCAGCGAAAAACGACGATACATCTGATGCCATTTCGGAATACTTCGTCAGTGATTCTCTTGAAGATGTTCAACAACTTATGATACACGGATTGATTCTGCACCTTTCAGCAGTCATTGCGAAATGGGTAAAGTTTATTGTCATGGTAGTGCTCGTGCTGGGCATGAGTGCTTACATTTCATACGCGATATATTACAGCTTTGACGAAAATGTTGTCATTCTTGTTCTGGCTGTTCTTTCTATTGTCGCTCTAACTGGTCGACTTGTGTGGTGCATCTTGGCCGACAGACTGAAGGATCTATGGTCGGCAACAAAGTCCACAAAGCTGACCAGACATCGGATGGTCATCAGTCGGTCAGTATATAATATGTACAGGTCAATTGATACTAACTCTGTTTTGTCCGTTAAGGATATTAGACGAGCTGACCCAAACCACCAATTAATTTCTGCTTTTTATGTAATTTTTATGTAACTTCTGTATTTTGCCATCTGCAGATTGAGGAATTCGTGAATTAACAATTGCAATCGTCCCATTGTAAATCCCTGGAATGAATAGGTATTTAAAGAGCGATTTTATTATTTTATTGTTTATGTCCAGTTGAAACAGAGTCGACCAACAAATGCCTTAAAGTCCTCTAATTGTCTATTCAGCACAGGGTTAACATTTTCGTAACCCATTACATTGCTCATTTTGGACGTTTGCTAAAAAGCACTTTTCCTTGGATATTTTGACCATCGGCGAATTGAGGTTCTACCAACTACATCTGATGTTTCCTTCCAGGAGCATTAGGTCTATTGTTTCTTGTCTGATAGTACAGTAGACTTAATTAATATGTACTGTTTAACATCCATACTCCATAGGCGTAGGGAGGAAAAGATTTTAGCAGTGGGGTGGGGAAGATTTTACTTCTGCCCGAAAAATAAATAAATTCTACATAATTAATTGACGTCTCCCTCGTTTTGGTCGAAATTATATTTAAAAGGTCTTTAAACTAATAGCCTATATGTCCCTCTAAAGGCAACTAGTCCAGTCAATGATATCATGCGGGTCATTCACGGAAAAAGGTCACCTTGCAACACTGGACTTTTAAGTTCCAGTTTTTAGTTGTTTCTCATGCTTATTAGCAACATACTTGACCGATGATATGACATACTTTCCTTTTAAAAATTCGGTGTCATTCATGGAGTGCACCTATGTTTGCCTTATATAGGTGGAGCATTCATGGCTACTCTCCCCTATTAGGTCATTCATTATCTGTTTGTTCCACAACTTATTATTGTAGGCCTATACGTTGCCGCGTTGTAACCCAGTAGACAATATTATTTTCTTTCCATAGGTTGCCTATTGAACTCATACGAGCTGGAGAGTATATTATACCCTGCAGTCGATCGAGTCGGAAATATAAAAAATGGGTCTCAAGAATTCGTGGGAAGATACCTGTAATTTTATCAGACGAATTCGAGCAATTGCAGTCTTTGAAATTCACGAGTAGCCCAATTTATTCACATGGATAAGAATGCAGCGGCTGTTGTCAGCAATTTTGATCAGATGCCGCAGTTTATATCGACGAAGTCGATCGTCGACCGAACCAGGTCGATTGTAGCTGACGACTCGATCGACTGCGGCATCTAATAATTGTCGCTATGCATGCATCAGCACAGAAATTGCCTCTCTCCTAAAACACACACACGGGGGGCCTTGTATGATCCTTGAGACCTTCCTCTATAGTTGCAAATGTTCTGCTGACGTGTATGCTTACTTGCAGATGTGCCTGGACACTGGTCACTGCGTTCGTTTTCGTGGTAGTTGGTCTGAGTGCCTCAGAAGCTCCAGAGAACCTCATCTCACTCGCTGGACTCGTCACTCTGATCATCGTCAGCTTCGCCGTCTCGTCTTTCCCAGCGAAGGTCAATCATTACGGATTCTCTGTCTCTGTCTTTCTGTATCTATCTACGTCTGTCTGTCTCTTTCGGCCTCTTAGCGTATGTCCGTCTTATCTGTCTAAAATAGTCTAAAATGGCGAAAAATGTTTGTTGTTGTTCCTTAATTCGAACGGCTAGACAAGTTGCTGCGCAAAGGAAGATCGCCGCAGGGATATCGAGACAGCAAATAGAAATTGTCTGACGTCGATTAAATTATGATGAGACGATGATATCATGATCTACAATGTTGACATGCACAATCATTTCTCTACAGTACAGCCATATTTTTCGGCGTCCTTAATCTGTTGCCTCTTTTTCATCGCAAGAATCGGCATTTCAATAAAATAATAAATTTAAAATGTTCCAATTTATGTTAGCCTAAATCACTAGCAAAAATGTTCCCTTGCACAGAATTTATTTCAAGCCTACAACGTTCATTTACATAAGGCCATGGCACCTTATCGGAGCTGTTCGATCGAGCGCCGATGGTCCTGCTCTCTGATCCAACGTAGACTGTGTAGGCCTATATGGACCTTTGGAAGTCGTTTGCCAACGTTTGCCTGCGTAGAACAGTATAATAAGCGAGTTCACCATCTCAGTGACCTTTCGTGTGCGCGTGCACAGTGGTCAAGGTCAATGCTACAATAGATGGTGTATATACCAAAAGTTCGGAAAATTAATGACTCGCGCATTGCGAATTTGTAATCTTTAGGCTACAATTATAATTCAACATCTATTGTAGCATTGACCTTGAATACTGCGCACGCGCACGCGAAAGGTCACCGAGATGGTGAACCCGCATATTAGGAACCTGCATCAGCTGTGCCATGTTAGGTAAATCATGGCAGATCGTGGTACGTGCCAGTTCGTGTTACTCAAACAACCTTAATTAATAGAATAGATTAATTCGAATCACAGAAGGAACGAATTCTAACCTTACACCAGTATCCGTTGCATCCTCTCCTTAATTTTGGAATTTAATTGGAGTATAACTGGAATCTTCAGCCGGGCCTTCACTGATTGCATGAACTGTAATTCACTTAATTGCAATCGACCAACCCAGCTGGACCTAAGTTAAGTTGATTGGCTATATAATATTATCGTCGTTTTCTGCAGGTACCGTGGAAGGTAGTGGGCGCTTGCTGTCTGATTCAGCAGGTGATGGCGGTTGTGGTGATGCGATGGGAGGCTGGAAATAAAGCGATTTCATGGCTGGCAGATCTCATCAC